>OY856410.1:785536841-785836743 GCA_963693085.1 Alisma plantago-aquatica
TTAGAATATTGAAATGGGTAAACTTGTAGTAATCTTGGATTGTGATAAGGTCCACAGAGTTGTATACTTTTGAGTACAGATGGGATACCATGGGATGTTTTCCTTAGTACTTAAACATGGATATGTATGTGAGTGCATTTATGGTTGTTTATCAAATGAAAAATGTTAATGTTAACCATACACATGTGATCTCATGATATATATATATATATATATATATATATATATATATATATATATATATAATGTATGTATATGGGTACTCCTACACTGTAATAGGTTCTGTGGCATGCTATCTAGGATGGACTTAAATTGTAAGTTGGAACCTTACAAATGAAATGAGAAGTTATACACTCCTCTTTGTGATGAAAGTTGGAGGTTAATGTTTTAAGCCTTATATGAACATTTTATATAAATATGAACTTATCTGAAATAAGAAAACATTGAAACCCGATAGCCTGTACTGAACCCATAGAGCTCATGGTGATGAATCTGTATGAGGTTGTGAAACTGACCGGGTTCACTGTAACCTAGAAAGGTTCATGGAGAACTTTTCCCAACATGTGATTATTTTAACATGAAACACTTTTCTAAAGATTTCTAATTATTTACTCATATAGTGGTTGTTGTCGTGTTTTATTTGAATCTTTGTTGTACATGAAAGACAACTTAAATGATAATTTAATTGGGAGAAACATAATCTCAAGTAGTTCCCTGTTACTAAAGAACTATCCCACTATTTGGTTGTCCTAATAGTAAAATGAGTAACCTTGTAGAAATATTGGATTGTCAAAAGGTACTTGAAGTCGTATAATTTTTAGTATATGAAAATTAGTGGGGTTGTTTTCTTTGGTACCTAAACATGGATATGTACATGTGTGCATTCATGAGCATATGACCATTTACATGTGATAATGTGAATAAGAAAGATGCCATATCACGAGTTATATATAGGTAGTTCTATACATGTGATAGCTGTTGTGGCATGCATATCCTTGATGAACCTAAGTTGTTATGTAGTTTGGGTTCTAACTTGTTCTACTCACACTAAACAAGGGGTAGATGGATTTTGTGGATAAAATAAATTTAAGAACTTATATAGTGACATAGGATTCTTCACAATCACTACTTAGGGGTTTGAATGGTACATCTACTAAAATAAGTAAACAAGCGTGTTGTTATATCTGTTTTAGTAGCTTTGCATATCACTTTATAATGCTTTAAATACTATTATATGCCTTGTAAATATATCTTGCCTTGTTTATATAGTGCATATTACAGATCTACAACTTTTGGAGTTATTTTTTTGCTTAAACTGTCTAGATGAAGCTTAAAATTGTAGGCTTTTCAACTTAGAAAGCCTTAAATGTGTTATATTACATCACCAAACATGGGTTTCATCCTCATTGTTATCCACATATTTTGAGGTGATGTATCTCATAAGCAAAGTTTCTTTAGAGAGGAGCCATGTTCTTCAGATCCATAGAAGATACAAGTCGATGCCTAGCATTTTGGTGGTTTTTTGGTTCGTCCATGTATCTCAAGTCTAGGTAGGGTTTTTATGATGCAATATATTTTTGATGTTGTTTTTTCTTTTACGTCTTAATAGGTTCATGTTAATAAATTAAAAAAAAAAGAATATTTCGTAGAAAGAAGTTTTGAAAGTGGTTTCATATAAGAACAATGTATAGTTACATAAGGAAAAGAAAATATTATGGTGCATCTACAAGCCCATGTTTAATATTTTCTCTTATGCTTTTGTATATTTTCTTGGTTAGTGATCTTGATTAGGATTCATGAATGACTTTTATTTTTAGGTAGTCTCATTACGCTTCCATGTGGCATCCGAGTAGGTCATACTATAACAAACTAATTCAAAGTAGTCCTTTGGTGCCTTTTCATAGTTATCGTTGTAATATGAATCCTCTTCTTCTTTCTCTATAACCAGATCTTCTACCATATCTTGGGGATACCTTTGCAGAGCCACATTGGGTATGAAAAAAGCTCATGCATCTCCCTATATTCTGTATGTACATGCATACAGAAGGTTTCACCACTACAATTCCGCAAATACTGTAGGATTTTTGGGTAAGAGGTGAAATAAAAAATACATTTTGTCGAACAAACTATTAGCCAACGGATCCCTTATAGCCATAAAATATTAGTATATTAGTGATATTTAAGGGATAATATACTTTGACATGTAGTTCATCCCACAACTAGATACGTCTTATGTTTATGTACAACTTGCACTTCCAAATCCAGATCCAAAGTGGTTGTTGTTGTTATCACATTGTCGTTATGACAACACCTTACATTTTCTTTGAGAATGTTGCTTGTCCTCAAACATACACCCAAGGACCTAGGCCTCTGTGTCGTTCACACGGCTGCATGAACTTTTAGTGAGGCACCAAGTCCACTAAGAGGAAGTCGAACTCATAGTTTTCATCATGATAGCGTCGCCCCATCTCCTTCTCCTCCTATTGTGTGATGTTGTCCTTGGAATGAGTTTTTATCTCTTCAAGAGGCATAACTCTTAAACAACTTATGTCTCAATGTGTGTGTGTCCCTTTGTATACATGTCCCTTTATATAGGAGAGTCATTAACTTGGATTTCTCAAAAAAAAAATCTTGTTCCTAATCACAACTCAAAATTAAAATCAAACTACAAAACTCAAATAAACTTCCTAGTCGACCGATTTGTTAATGAATTGGAAGACTCACTAAAATAGTCTGTTGATTTAGAAAATCCCATATCTCACTTTAATTAATCAACAAGTCCAATTCCAATTTGAATTGCTAAATTTGATTCCAAATCAGTAGAGCCTTTTCAATATTTTATTGAACCCTAATTTCATCCTATCACCCAAATGGATTGTCCAACCAGTTGATTTGCCACTTGCCCAACTTGTGATTAGTCAACCAATTGTCTCTCAATCCAATCACTTGTTCCAAATCATCTAATCATACAAGTGGCTTTCCCAATTGATTGACTGGGCCAAAATCAGTATGTACATTATGAAAAACCATTGTAATCATTTTTGTAGTTTCAAACTTCAATTCCATTGAGTTTCCTTATGTAGGTGACCTCGTAGGTTCCTTATTACGTAATTAGTGATGCTCAAAACCTCACAAGAAAATATTAGTAATTTGGTATATATCAACACATCATTGCTACCAAAGTAATAACAATGGATTTGAGAACAACTTCAACATGTAAAGTGACCAATGTTGCCATGACCATATATTCCACTTGTATAACAAATATTTCGATTAAAACTGAGTCATGAAGTTGTCATCCTCTTAACATTCAATATGTTTTTCTTCTACCAGATCAAACTATTGAGATTATGTGAGCTCAATATTAAATCACAAGAGCATGACCATGCATTTCATAGTATCACTTAGGCTAGGATATCACTCCAGTGGAGGACAAATTGGATGAACATCACCCATAACAATAAACAAGTGTCATAGTGAACCCTATATCTACATGTATGAAACCCCTATTTAGAGTCAGATTGGACAGTAATAAGGTATACAAAATAATATGTGATTACTGTAGTGCTTCAAGTCTAGGGATCACAATCACAATTGTCACAGTGAGATATGACTCAAAATGCCATGATATGGCTTCTATGTTTTAGTATCAAAGTGGAACGTTTTAGTAAAACTTGTTTTTTAACAAGTACCCATGTATCTATATTGATATTCAATATAATGACTAAAGATACAAAGTCCTTATTCAATATTAAATAGTGGACATTTATTATTATTGTCTTGTAATATGCACAACAATAATTGATTATGAACACTACAAGGATGGATACTATTGAGTATACATATGATATCATGTCCAAATTCTCAATCCAATCCATATGTCACCTAGTCAAAAAATTCTCAAGATACTATTATCTTTATTCACTATCCTGGTATTGAAACAAACATAATAAGTTTGATTCTCCTTTTTTACTAATAGAATCATATAAACTGTATCCCTAGTACAATCATCACACTATGTTTCACATGATATACAATCAACAAATATGACATACTCACCTCTAAGACCCCAAGATGTTATCCAAACTACCAACACAAATCCACACATTTGCAAATAAATCATTAAATCACAACATGTAATTATATGAAGAACACAAATAGCTTTTTCTTATTTTAAATTTTGACAAAAGAAATTAATCTTGTAATCATTTTCATTAGATCGTATGTAAGAAAACCCAAGATGTAAGCATTGTTTAGGGTAACACTCTAGTACAACATGGACTAGAAAGTTATACTATTACATTTTCATAAGTGACCTAGATCAAGATAAAATACATGACTGCATGCACACACTCCCTCCCAAAACTCCCTAGTACAGGGACAACCTATGCATATAGTTCACAACAAGAAGAGAATTATCCACCTCAGATAATGAAGAAAAGATCAATATTCATGACTAACTCTGTAATGACCCCGCCTCCCAGTAACCCCAAATTAAGGGAGACCCAAAGGACAAAGCTGTTATTCAATTAATAAGATCAAAGGTTCAACAAATAATCAATAATATTTATGAAATTCTACTAACTAAACTGAAATCTAGTATTAAAATAAAACTTTGCATACCTTTTGAAAACTTTGGAAAACTATCTATCCACAACTTGAATTATTCTATCTAACCCTCCTTGTACTTTACTTCTTATTTTCACGATGTGTCACTTTACTGTTTTTGCCTTTCAATCTTGTACCTAAAACGCCGACAAACAAAACGTCGGTCAGCATATCGAAATATGTCGGTATGTGGGGACATCCAAAATTTCACAGATATGGCTAACAATTTAATAATCACAATTAAATTATTTAACAAGACAATTTACATTTTCAATGTGTCATTCTCCACCGCTTTTGCCCTAACCCTGGCATACCCCTCTAGGGTTTCTCTTTTGCCATTGACTTAAGGCCACCTTCTCAATCCTGAGCTTGGTGCCTGGGAGTCACCTCTCATGGTGCTCCATAGTCCTGCATCATAGGCCACCTTCTCATTCCTGAGCTTGGTGTCTGGGGTCACCTCTCATGGTGCCCATGGGTCTACCCTCTTGGGCCTGACCTTTATGGCATCTTCCATCAGGGTGGCATGTAGGTGTGAGAATACACACTTCTTTATAATTGTGATAACCATATTGACTTTATAATTTTGCAAATATGAACATCCAACTGTTTAGATTGCATTCAATGCGAGGAAACATTCGGAAAATCCTCGGGAAACTAATGCGATTAACCATAATTAACCACATACCTATCAAGTTGATGTGAGACAAAAATAGTCCAACCAATCAATAGGCAAGCAAGCATTCAATAAGATCCTGAAACAATTATACAATTTCCTTTTATTACTCATGTCATTAAGATCTATTAAATCTATCTCGCTTCCTAGGGTTTCTAGTCCACTTTTAGGGTTTCCATTGCAATTAGGGTTTCCCTTCATCTTTTACTATTTTAAACCCTAATTTAACGCAATTGATCACAAACCCTAATTTTTTGATTCTGGTGGTGCTTGGCCAAAGCGTCGGCCAAGGTGTTTCTTTCTCTCTTTACATGCTCTATCGTCCAGTCATCCTTCATAAGCATCATGGCCTTCCTAATCTCGGTAGTGAATCTCGGTGCATTCCCCGGGTCCTGGTGGAACATATGAACAACAACTTTACAATCAGATTCAATGATAGCCTTCTCTAGGCCAATGTTATTGGCATCCACCAAAGCTAGAAGAATAGCTTTCACTTCCGCCTCTAGAGCGTCATCTGTAGGAATAGTAGTGCTTTTTCCGAACAACCACTCTCCTTGCCAATTGCAAGCAACATAAGCGCAGGCTCCCCTTTTCCTCCTGAAGGCTGCGTCAACATTCATTTTGATGTAGCCTTCATTTGGTTTGTTCCAAGGTTTCAGTCAATGTTCCTGCTCCATCTTGCTTTTGCTTCCCCAAACTTCTACGCTGAACTCTACGTCCTTTCGACTTCTCAAAGCAGTCTGGATGGGGTTCGTCATCCTACCCTCCATGACATGATAATTTCGACTTTTCCATATGTGCCAGCAGCCATACATGAATTTCATCTTGTTCTCCTTGCTCCTCAGGTTAGTACGTAGCCATGCTTCCAGGTTCAGCTCGGTGAAGAAATGTTGCGTAGTAGTACTAGTCAAGAGCAACTTCCAAACTTCCTTTGCGTAGTGACAGTCCCTTAATGCATGAAGACTGTCCTCTTCAGTAACATCGCATCTACCACATATACTGCTCGTAGTCATCTGCCTTTCTACTCTCCTCTTGTTAGTCAGAATGGCATTATGAGAAAGAGTCCACATGAAGACTTTAACCCGAGAAGAAATAGGTGCCTCCCAAATAATCCTCCATTCCCCTTGTCTGTTGCAGTCCCTCCCACGTCTACTGGCTTTATAGGCTGTATTAGTTGAAAACTGCCCAGTATTGGTATGCTTCCACACTCTAATGTCCCCTCCTTTAATCCTCGCTGGAGGTTGCATCTTCAGGATCTGTGCAACGGTAGGTGCCGGAAGCCAATCCGAAAGAAACTCCTCATCCCAATTGCCATTGTCCAGAACCACACTACTGACCTTGAGGTCTCGGATATCTTCTGAGATCATTTTTGTAACTTCATTTCTCAGGTGGCCTCTTCCTTTCACCCATTCCTCATCGCAAAACACGGTATCCTTACCCGACCCCAGTTTGATATATGAATTGTATGCAATGAAACTTTTCCCTTCAACATTAGCTTTCCCCAGTCTGGACAGGTATGATCCTCCCTTATCCTTATACTCATTGTATCTTCGGTTCATCAGCTTACACCAGATGGTTGGCCTCCCGGTGGCAACATCCCATGAATTTTTTGCAAGAAGAGCCTTATTCCAATTCTCATTGTTTTGATTCCCAGCCCGCCATTTGCCCTGTTGCTAACCACCTTACTCCACGCAAGGAGGGACATAGGCCTTTTGTCATTGTTTCCACCCCAAATGAACTTCCTGATGGTACTATCAATGAGATCGCAAAGCCCCAACGGTAAAACTGATGTTTGCATTATGTACGTTGGCATAGCCGTAAGCATTGTCTTAGCCAGACAAACTCTACCTGCAAAGGACAAACACTTCGCCGACCAAGATGATATCCTATCAAAAATTTTATTCAGCACTTCTTCGTATGTGTGATTATCCACCCTTTTGTGTAGCAGAGGTACTCCTAAATATTTGCCCAAGTCCTGGGTTTCCACAAAATTGCTGCGTTTACATACAGCCCGTCGCAATCTTCTTGGTACACTTCTGGAGAAAAAAATGCGGGTTTTATCTACTGAGATCTTCTGCCCTGAAGCATTACAAAACTCATTGAAACAATCTGTCATAGACTTAATATTGGTCACCGTTGCCTTCCCAAAAAGAATAATATCATCTGCAAAACACATATGTGCTAGATTCGGACCAGTCGCCGACAGTTTGATCCTTTTCCATGTTCCATTGCGAACCCGGTTCTGAATCATCTGACTAAGCCTTTCAATACAAAGAACAAAGAGGTAGGGAGACATAGGGTCACCTTGTCTCAGCCCACGCGTAGCCTTAAAACTAGGCATAGCTTTTCCTTTCCACAGGATCGAAGTGCTTCCAGAAGTAATAGAGTTCATGATATATCTTTTCAAATTACCTGGGATATCAGTATGATTCAACGTATCTTCAATGAAGTCCCACGACATCATGTCGTACGCTTTAGATAAGTCAATCTTTATAGCCATCATACGAGCATAATTTTTTCTTCTCACAAACCCTAATTTATCTCATCATCTAAACCTCAGTTTCGGATTTAAGGCATAATTAACCATTATATAAGTCCATTAAGCCTCTTTTCATTAAAGCTACCATTTTTATCCTCTTTAACCCATGACCAAGTCATTATGCTCGTTTATCATCCATTTGTAGTTCATTATGCTCTAATACTCATATGAACGTTATTTATTATTAATTCTACCTTGATTCATTCAAAAACTCTAATTTCTATATTAAGGTTATTTATCCACAAGTTAGGAACTTTAATGCTCGAAATATCTTAGAATCATTATATCTTATCTTTATTCACTACTTTGAATAATTAAAGCCATTAATAGTCATTTTTACCAACATTGGGGTTTCAAGGCCCATTAAAGCATATTTATGCACATGAACTCTCAATTAAACTAATTACGTGCAAAATTCATCTTTTTCGACCTTAATGTATCTCTTTATGATTAACAGGTTAATAGCAACTTTAATCATCAATTAGACCCTACTAATCACATTAATCATATCAAAATAGGGTTTCTTAATCATCATTACATTAAAGTTAATAACTTCCATTACTTTTCGAATTTCAATCAAAATCAGGCTTCAATTATATTTTTATTGCATTCCTCTCATTTTTCTGAGTACAATTCATGTATAAACTTTTGTCATCCAAGCTACTATTAAAGAGTTATATTTTCACAAGAAATACCTTTTTAGACCAACCGGAAGCTACCACGCCGCTCATTTTCCATGCAATGCGCGTTGGTTTGCAAATAGAGTTGATTGACCATTTTTCCCTTGATAAGTTAGACGAGTCTTCTGCCCGTGGAGGGGAAAACTCATCCAATGTGCACCGATCATCTTCAACCTATGGATTTCGGGTTGCAGCCACCCTTGCTGCATTTGGCATGGCTCTTCCCTCTCCTCTGGGCCTGATGGCTGCCACCGAACCCATCCCTATCTCCGTAGCCCTCCGCCGCCCTTAGGGCTCATCCTAGCTGCTGCCAAAGTGTCCTCTACCAAGCGGGAGAAACACACGGTTGCTGCTGCAACTGCAGTAGGCTGGCAGTGGCTGCGCAAAGCCGAGGTCGAAGGAGAAGCAACTGATTGGTCTGGGGTGATCGTGGAGGCTTCCTGACTCAAGCGAGATCACAAAATGAACCTTCACAGTTCCAGGGATAGATCTCTACTCTCGGCTAGGGTTTGCATGTAGGGTAGAAGGAGAAGAACGTGGGATCATTCTCTCTCTCTCTTGGGCTCGAACTAGGGCTTTACCCCTCTATATGGGGTGAGGATCCATGCCCTAAGATGACCATCTATGGGTCAACTAATTCTTTTTCCAATAGGAATCAAATTCCTTTATGGAGAAGAAATTCTTCTCTCTCCTATTTATCTTCTTGATATTCTTTATTGCATGGATAATTAGAAATACAAAAATTCCCTCTCTTAATCTCTTTATTCATGCCTTTTAATTTATTGGCCACAAAAATATATTTTCCTTAAGTAGAAAATACTTTATTCTTAACAAAACCACATAATTCATTAATTATGTATTCCCATTATCTATTTATTTTGCAATTTTGGTATTTTCTCTTTCTTTCCTCTTTATTGGGACTCCTTGGATCCCAAGAAACTCTATTATTTCGAAATCCTTTTTATTGGATACTCATTATCCTTCTAGATGCATCTAAATGCATTATTTCTCATTATCATGTTTATTTCTTATTAAAATATCTCTTTTTGAGAATTTCTCTTTATTTCTCTTTTATTTTCCTCATTGGTATTCCTTTTATCATTAGGAATCCTTGGGATATGAAATTCCACTAAGGATAACTCAATTGTACCTCTTTTTACTTATTTTCCACATTTTATCATTGCTTTCAATTTCTTTCTTAATAAAGAAATACTTAATTGATCTTTTGTTTTCTTTTTGCATTATCTTTGCAACTTTGGACTCCTTGGGACCCAAGGAACCCATGTGGAACGAAATCCACCTTTGGATTAAGTTCTTTTGCCTTCTAGAGGCTTCCACACTTTTCTTTTCTCAAAAACTCAATTATTCATTTGCTAATTGAATTTCCTTTTTATTGGGCCCAATAGCCAATAAAGCCCACAACACAATCATCAAGGCTATTGTAAACGAAATCCATTTATTCAAAAAAAATTATATCATTATTCGTTGCAATATCTTTAATATGAGAAATTACATTTCTCACCAATGAACCCAAAAGTTGGGGTTGTAACAAACTCCTAGATGGACTGAAGCTGATAAGCACCTATAAAATTTTAAGCCACCACTTACCAACTCAATGAATGATTGGAACAGGTTCAATTCAAAACTAGCATTGAATTAATCATTTTCAAACTTATAAAAAATAAGTGTGTTTTAGATTAAATAAAACAATTACAAATATCATGCAGGTAGTGACATGTATAAACTTCTTATAATCAACATGTAATAAAAAATAGAAACTGACATATGATTTGAGATAGTTAATCAAATCTTATATCTTGACTTGTCCAGATTTATTATTAGGTTTTCCTTGAAATTACATGATTTGTAAAAGTAAAAGTTGCTACACTAGATTCTCAAGTCAATGACTCACTGTCCACATCTTAAAGTTGATTGGAAACCCTGGGATAAGAACCAAACATTGGTCTACCTCAGTGTTGCCAAACACTATCAAGGTAAGAGCATAAAGCCCCTCTACCTTATAGACCTCATCTGATGTACATGAGATATGTTTAAATGACATAAATGTCAAAACTAGGACTTCATGTATGAAATAATAAACAAAGTTATCCCTACCGATCACTTTCACATCAAGATCATAATTCTCATAATAGTGTTTCACATTAAATCTATTTTATTTACTTAGCAAAAGAGAATTTAGGTTAGCATCTCATCTTAAAACCTTTCCTAAATTCTAGTGATCTAGCCTTCAAGGTCTTGAATCACACTACAGTTTTCTTTTTCAAGGCCCAAGAACTATTTGAAGAAATTCCATTTCATTTCTTTAGTACAGACCTTGGGGGAAACTCACAGTGTTCCGACTCCTATCTAAATGAGTTAGGGTTATAGTAAATATTAAGTATGATTACTCACTTTAAAGAAAATTAGAAGCAATTATATTACATACATGTTATTTTGCATTCTAATCCTAGGATATGTGAATTAGGATTTCAGAGATACACTATGATTCAACCCGGATCACAACTGACGTATATATCCATTTCAATCACATAAATTCAATTGAACCAATCATACGTCAAGAAATGACAAAATTATGCACAACACTCCATCTTTTATGAATCCATAGAATGTGCAATGTACAAATAGTAATTACGTGTTATCTGATTTCAAGACACTCACACTCATAATCAACAAAATCTAACATTTACTTGATTCAATTACAAGGATCATAGCCAGAATCATGTTCAAGATCAACTAAACACAATAGTCTTGTGAATTGTTGGAATTGCCCAATTTCCACCAATAGGAATTTCATGAGTACAATTAAGGTTATTCTTTAATGGGAGTTTTATAGTGAATTCACATGACTCACCTTAGGTGTTAAGAAAATAAAATTAATAGGAAAACTACTGACATACTTGAATCAAATTCAATCTTGAAAGAAATCACTATTTTCTTGCTCCTATTTGCTCAAGATCTTACAAGAAGAAGAAAAGAAAAAAGAGAGGATAAAAGAGATGGATTTGGGATGTTTTTTAATCTAAATAAGAAGATTGATGATCTTCAGACATAAGAGTAAAGTAGGGAAAAGAAAATTAAGCATGGAGTGGTGAAATGTTGCAAATTTACTAGCCTTGGGCAAAGAAAAGCCCAAAATTTGGAGTTGCAGCTCTAAATCTCCAAACCCTAGAATCTCCTCCTCTCTCATGAAATTTGAAATAGTAAAGTGCAGAATGGAAATGGGAGGTGCTTGTGCTATAACTATATCCTATATACTCATTAAGGTACTTGGAATAAATATTTATTTAATACTTTAAGCCCATTTTTTATTTTTCCAGAAAATTTGGTTGGCTAAGATGTTCTTGGTAAGAATTTTGATAGATGCAAGGTTCTAGGGGGATACCACAATACTTAAAAATTCTAAAAAAAATAGATGTTATTTTAAATCAAGTCAAAAAGCTATAGCTAAAGAATTTAATCTCGACTGGATATGCTAATAAATTAATAAAATTCAAACACTACACTGCTATACTTCAACATGTATAGCATTGTTGGTTGAGTTTTTCTTGAAGAAACTCGGCCGGTCAATACGTTCAGTCAATATTCAAATTCTATTTTTTTTCTAATAAGACTCATAATTGGGTTTTCCATTTCATATAAAAAAATTCAGAGTAATATGAGTTACATAGAAAAGTTGATAATAAATTTAGTATTGTATAGAAAATGCGATAATAACTTGGGCTGAAATTTTAACTATTTAGCTTCAGTCCACCCAAGAGTTACTCACTTGCGGTGATCTTTTATTCCCCATATGAGGTGGATAATTCTCTTCTTGTTGTAGGTTATATGTATATATTTCCCCTATACTATGAAGTTCTAGTTAGGGTGGGAGCATGGAGTGATGTATTTTATCTTGATCTAGGTCACTTATGTGAATGTAACAGTATAACTTTCTACTTCATTTTGTACTAGAGTATTATCCTGAACAATACTTTGATCTAGCATTTTCATACATATAATCTGACAATAATGATTACAACTTTAATTGGTTATATCAAATTGCACTAGTACAGAAATGGGTAATAACGTCACTACATGTAGGGTCGGTTTTTCCAAATAACCGACCTTATATGTCTAAAAAAAATGCGGGCACCACTTAAGACCTCTTAGGTCAGTTTTTTTTAAAAAACTGACCTTGTAGTGTAACTCTATAGGGTCGGTTTTCTAAATAACCGACCTTATATGTCTATAAAAAATGCGGGCACCACTTAAGACCTCTTGGGTCGCTTTTCTTAAAATAACCGACCTTGTAGTGTATCTCTATAGGGTCGGTTTTCCTAAAATAAGCAACCTTATAGACAATTGTACTAGAAAGCCAATTACAGTTTCCCGCAGCAAAAATTTGCTTGATTTTGGCTTCACGCCTCGATCTATAGGGTCAGTTTTTCCAAATAACCGACCTTATATGTCTACAAAAATTGCGGGTTAGACATCTTGAATCCAGTTTGCCTTCACACATGTATAAGCACCTCTAGGGTCAGTTTTTTTCCTTATAACCGACCCTAGAAGTCCCTTCGGTCGACAATATTATCGACCGAGATAAATTTTGGATCCAGTTAAGTTCACGCATGTATAAGCACCTCTAGCGTCAGTTTTTTCCGTATAACCGACCCTAAAGGGCTCATCGGTCGACAATATTGTCGACCGACATCAATTTTGGATCCAGTTTAGTTCACACATGTATAAGCACCTCTAACGTCGGTTTTTTACTTTTAACCGACCCTAGAGCTCTTCTCGATCGACGAATTTGTCGACCGATAACCTCTCGGTCGACAAATTCATCGACCGAGTAAGAGCCAGATTTCACATGTATAAGTACCTATAGGGTCAGTTTTTTCCTTATAACCGACCCTAGAAGTCCCTTCGGTCGACAATATTGTCGACCGAGATGAATTTTGGATCCAGTTAAGTTCACGCATGTATAAACACCTCTAGCATCGGTTTTTTACTTTTAACCGACCCTAGAGCTCTTCTCGGTCGATGAATTTGTCGATCGATAACCTCTTGGTCGACAAATTCATCGACCGAGAAGGAGCCATATTTCATGTATAAGCACCTCTAAGGTCGGTTTTTTCCTTATAACCGACCCTAGAGATCCCTCGGTCGAAAAAATTTTCGATCGATAACCTCTCGGTCGACAAATTCGTCGACTGAGAAGGAGCCAGATTTCACCTCTAGGGTCTGTTTTTTCTTATAACCGACCCTAAAGGGCTCCTCGGTCGACAATATTGTCGACCGACATGAATTTTGGATCCAGTTTAGTACTTTTCAAAACTTTATAAAGCATTGGGATCTCAATCCCTTGTCTCATTGTTGGGAATTCACATCCCTCAATACCACCATCATCACATTTGCTGGATCTGGGTATTCAAATCCTTAGTTCATCACTAAACATGGTTATCACTTATCAGGTAACTATTACCTTCAGGTCATCTGACCAAGGTATTCAGGATATTTGTTACACAAGCATCTCACATAACTCACTAGGCATATTCAACTTCTTGTTGTCACCTCTCACTACGCAACAAATAAAATAATGGCTCACAAGGCCCATTACCATCATAGCTCATACCTGGTTACGCTTATTATCTCATGATACTTGCATGGTTAGTATACTTGATAACAACCATATCAATTTCATATCAACATCATGCAATACAAAAATAACACCACTATTCCCTCATTAGGGTTAGAGTTTCCCATGTTTATCAATTAGGGTTTCACATAACATCATCCCATATTAAGGTTTCACATAACATTATCCCATATTAGGGTTTTACACAACATCACCCTATATTAGGGTTTCACATAACATCATACCATATTAGGGTTTCACATAACATTATCCCATATTAGGGTTTCACACGACATCATCCTATATTAGGGTTTCACATAACATCATCCCATATTAGGGTTGTATAAGCACCTCTAGCGTCGGTTTTTTTACTTTTAACCGACCCTAGAGCTCAGTCGGTCGACGAATTTGTCGACCGATAACCTCTCAGTCAACAAATTCGTCGACCGAGAAAGAGCCAGATTTCACGTGTATAAGCACCTCTAGGGTCGGTTTTTTCTTATAACCGACCCTAAAAGGCTCCTCGGTGGACAATATTGTCGACCGACATGAATTTTGGATCTAGTTTAGTTCACACGTGTATAAGCACCTCTAGCGTCGGTTTTTTACTTTTAACCGACCCTAGAGCTCCCCTCGGTCGAAGAATTTGTCGACCGATAACCTCTCGGTCGACAAATTTGTCGACCGAAAATGAGTTTGAGTGTTTTTAAACAACCAGACATGGGCACCGCTTATCTTTAGCGTCGGTTTGTTTGTTTTAACCGACGCTACAGGTCGAGTCTCTCCTTTAAAATGGCCGAAACTTAGTCTTTCTCTCCCGCGAAACAAAATTTTCGTTCTCTTTCTCTCTCCCGTGGCACCGATACCTTTTCCGCCGTGGATACCTTCTCTGCTTCTCTCCCGCGACATCATTTTTCATTGTTGTCGCGCCGCCAAAGCCTTTGCCAAGAAGCTCATCGACGTGTTCGAAGAGGATCGTGGTGTCCGTGAAGCCTTGCCACCTCTCCGCGCCGCTAAAGCCCTTGCCTCCTCTCCACGAAAAGAGATCGTCGTCGCCGCCTCTCCACACTTATACGAAGGTCGCCGCCTCTCTGTGAAGGTCGTCTCATCCTCCACAAAGGTCGCTGCCGCTTCCAAGTAAGGTCGCCGCCGTTTCCAAGGAAGGTCGCCGCCATTTCCAAGTAAGGTTCCCGAGTTCGTTTCCGGGTTCGGATCCACCTTTCTTGAGATTGTTTGGTGCTACCTTGTTTTGCTTCTTAGTCTTGGTAAATGAGATCTGTCTCTTTTTCTTTGTTTTTCTTGTTGTTCTATCTTCCCCTCTAGGGTTTGCTTCCTTTTTGGAGAAGGAACGAGCTTGGTGAAGAGGAGTGGCCAAGCTAGGGTTTCTTCCCCCTTTTTCTTCAATCTACCTTGCTGTTTGGAGTTTCTACATCATCTCTAAGGTGAGTTATATAACTTTATCCATGATTATTGTTCACTCTTACGTTACATGTACATGATTTTGCCTTAAAATATTGATCCAAGTATAAAGATGTACCTTTACCTAGGGTGCGAGCTTGTATGATAGTTCTTGAATAGTTTATCATCTTAGATGAACCCAACATGGATAATGATTGCTTTTAATCTCTCAAAAGATGGTATATTTCTAGGATTTCAAGCTAATTTTTCCTCCTTATATTTCAAGTAATCTATCATTTTGTAAATTATGATGTGATTATGAATCATTTTTGTCATGAATGTGTGGTTTTGAATGGTGACGGTTGAGCATCAATGCTCCCCTCTCCCAGAATATATGAATCTTCTATTCTATTTCAGTTTCTGTAGATTTCAGTGTACCCCTCGGTCGGAAATTTTGTCGACCGAAATATTTTTGGTCGAAAATTTTCTCGACCGAGGGGTACACTGAAATGTTTATTTAAATTTTTAGTGTCGGTTATTCCAAAAAATAGACCCTGTAAACTCTCTTGGTCGAGAAAATTGTCGACCGACAATATTTTCGGTCGACAATGTTCTCGACTGAGGAGTACACTGAAGTGGTTATTCAATATTTAGCGTCGGTTATTCCAAAAAAACCGACCCTGTAAACTCTCTCGGTCGAAAAAATTGTCGACCGAAAATGTGTTCGGTCGATAATTTTCTTGACCGAAAGAGTTTACAGGGTCGGTTTTTTTGGAATAACCGACGCTAAATATCAGTTTTTCTCGGCTGGGTCAGATTTTTTACAACCTTTTGCGTCGGTATTTACTCTGTAAGGTCGGTTTTATTTGGTCAAATAAACCGACGCTATAGAGAAAATTCTATAGCGACGACCACTTAGGCGTCGGTTATAAAGTGACGCTACAGGTTTAAAATAACCGACGCTACAGACCATTCTTGTACTAGTGTTGGGAAATAAGGAAAAAGTTACATGTGTTTTTATATAATCACATGTTATGATTTGATGATTTATTTATTAATGTGTGGATTAGTGTGACTTTGTGGGGTCTCAAAGGTGGGGTCCCACATATTCATGGTTATAAAAGGGATTGTAGCAGCTCCACCTATTGTAGATGTTCCATCTGCAGTTAAGCAACTCTCTATGAGAAGACATTCTACATTCTCAACAAATTGGCACTTACATATTATTCATGACCATATAACTATCACTGGGCCCATACATATATTACAACCATGTGTGTAATTATTCCAAATTATCAAAATATTGGTTTTGTTGTATTTCCATCCACATATTTTTTATATTTCAGATATTCTCAATCATCTTTTGTCCTATAATAATCACTTCCAAAGTGAAAAGAAACCACTTAAGTAGGAGTGTGTTGCAAACAATGTGAATCTTTCAGGGTCAAGAGTACATGTCTAATTGTCTTATTAGGCTTCAATGAAATAAACATACACACACACCCATCCTAGGCTTGACAGTTTAATGTGTTTTGATTATTTATAAATGAAAACAATATTTTACATTTGTTTTGTTCTAAACATTGAGCCAACAAAATATCAACCTCATTTTATCTAGTTCACTAATCATTATTATTATGTTCAAGTTTCTTTGAATATTGTGCGCCCAACAAATCATGTCATCAGGAACTCACATACTAGAATATGTTAGGAGGGAAAAATAACTAGGTGGACACCTAGTTTTTTGTCTACACCTACCCATAAACTACATCTATTGTGGTCATTTCCAAGCACATTAAAAACATTCGAGCACACTTGAGAGACTTGTTGTGGACAAGAATTATTCTCTATTTGTTGTGTGCTCCTTGTAACTATTGTATACCACTTCCACCGTTAGAGAAATAAAAAGCTCTACATTTATGTTATTTATGTTAAAGTATCATTTAATGCCTTTTCTTGTAAAAGATTACTAAAATAATAACTTAGATATCAAATCCTTTCCTTAAAATTTTGCTTATAGCATAATTTTTATTCAGGTTATCCCTTCAAGAATAGTTTGAGAATATTGTCAATACCGAATCCTGCATTACTTTTTGCGCAAAAAAAAGGTTATGCCCGTGTCAATGAGTGTTATGTGAACATTGAAGTTATCTTGAAAATGATATCGGTGATGAGATCCATACATGTATAGAAAATATGAAACATTGAGGATGTAATTTAGGATTTCATAAATTTTGGCTTTGTTCATATTGTTGTAGGGATATTTCACTACTTTGTATCATTATGTATACATTATAGAAAATAATGCATGCAAACTATAGACACTCGAGCTCTCTCTAGGGCGTCAATATTTTCCTAGAATCCATGAAATCGACCTATTTTAGATAGACAGTTCTGGTTGTAGGTTATGTCCATGTGAGCCAACTTTTTTTTATATAAAAGCCAAGAGGTTTTTATTCATCTCGCCTCCCTCATGCAAGCAAACACATTTGGTTCATTACAAATTACACTGTTATAACTGGAATTGAAATTGGTAGTACTACTACCATTGCATGACTCTAACATAATAAGATTGACTAACTCAGTTGGAATGCTTCCGTACAAGCAGAAATCATTCCCGATTTTTTGGTGGCACTTTGCCAGCGTATCAACAACTTGGTTTCCTTCTCTCTTCACATGTGAAATGTGCCCATCCGGCTTCAAAGTCCTCCTTATCTCTATAATCCATCTAGCTGCCGTAGGACAATCCTCTGGTTGGTTCTCGATGGCAGAACATGCCAGGAAGGAATTAGATTCTTTCACAGCTTTTTGGATATCCATCTCAGTTGCCATGTCGATTGCCATTTTGATGGCCATATGTTCTGCAATTAGAACATTTTCAGCATTAACCTTCTTCCCCATACCTCCTTTCCACTGGCCATTATGGTCTCTGCATACAATAGCGAGGCAAGCGTAGCCTTTCTTAAAAGTTGACGTGAGCTACAAATTTTATTAATTTAGATCAATTTTGCAATGACAATTTTAAAAATTCCAATGTCTAATATTGATATGAATCAATATTATTGGAATACAATTATAAGAATATAAAATACAGATTCAAGTTTTGGATTATACATTACTAAACAGGTTCTTTCTTAAAAATCCGGTTGCAGACGATGTTTAGATTGGGTAGTTTGGTATCAACTTAAACGAGGAGCCAAATCGGAAGTTGTATTGAAATCAAAATTTCAAAACTGCTAGGGGAGTCGGGATTTTGTTGTTCCTCGTTTTGTTAAAAGTTGGCTGCTCCTTTTCTCATTACAAGTGGCCTCATCCAACACAAGGAGCAGCCTACTCCTTATATAATTTGGACCAGCAAGTCCTAGGCCTGCTAGACCTCACCCCATTTAATATCCTGACTCCGCCACTATATAAACAGATCTCCACTAGAACCCTGCCCGGAAGGTCCGAAACCAACACAAGACGCCCTAGCGCAGCCAGAGAGCCCTAGGTCGTGCGAACTGGAGTGAGATTTCTTCCACTTCTGTTGAACTCTTATTTCTAGCTGGACCCATGAATACATGTGTGCTGGTCTTGTTCGGTCTAAAAGAATGTCCTGTGAAGAGGAGATTTCCTAACAAAAACCAAAAGAAGCTTGCTTGCACGTTTGATCAGATTCCAAACGTGGTGGAATGCTGTCACTAACGCTTTCAAGCCAGTTCCTCCCCGGAGAACAGTAAAATACGGCAGCCCAAACGGCACCCGGCCGGAAAGAATCTCCTGTCCCAGTGTTCCCTTCTGAGTTCACCTGATAACGTCCCCACTACGTACAACATGTCGCCGCGTAAGGATTAACCGACCGGCCGGAAACAAACCCCGGCGTGGATGGGAGTGGTAGCGCCGCCGTACATCTTTCGCTTTCTCAAAAAACGGTTGGATTCCGCAGCTGCCGGAGCTCGACAAATAAGCAAATCAAGTGGTACTGCTGCTGTCTCAACCATGCATGCAATCCGAGGTAGATCTTGGATAAAAAGGCATGTTCTTATTGGTGTAGAAATATGATACGTGGGCACGCATGGATACACATACATTTTCGTTCGAAGTGCTATATAGTTGGGACCTGCAACATCAGATCAAAGAAGAACAAGGAGACCGCCTTTATAAAGAAGTGCTACATTCAAATCACGTGCAAATCATATCTACATACATCACATTTGCAATGACAAATGAAAGAGAAACATGTATGCCAGCGAAAACGGACAGAGGACTATTTACGGGACAACTTTTCTTTTGTCTGCGAGCAGTGACAGTACTCAATGCAGGGTCCAAATCCTGTGTCTCCGATTCAGTGTCCCAGCCGTGTCCCTTTGATCTCTGCGATGAAACTACCTCCTTAATTATTTTTAGGAGTGGGTTTTTCAGTATACTAATGGCTGGAATTAGGAGGGGCGCCCCGGCGTGGATGGGAGTGGTGTAGACGTATGATACGTGGGCACGGATGGATACACATACAGCTTTGTTCTAAATAGTTGGGGCCTGCAACATCAGATCAAAGAAAAGCAAGAAGACCGCCTTTACGGGAAGCGCTACACTCAAATGATGGATAAAGGGTAACTACACTATATACAATACACAGTTCCAATGACGAATTAAAAAGAAACAATATATGCCAATCAAAGGGGCACATGCTTATGTGTGATTTCATATCTTCTGTCTCAATTCTGTGCTCCCAGTTCCGTCCTAGTTATGTGCACCGAGGGACGGGACAACGTTTCTTTTGTCTGTGAATAGTGACAGTACCAAATGCAATCAAGCAAATAACCCAATCGAGGGTTCAAATCTTTTGTCCCGCCCTCTATCACCGTGTCTGTCCCAACTGGTCTCAACCGATGTGATCCGTCCTCGGTTGTTGAGTGATGCGGGACTACAAAAAATATGTTCTAATAACATCAATATTGACATTTTTCTTATGAAAGAACTATTGGATCTTTACAAAATTTATTTTGCCCTTAACTTTCAATAGCTAATGATTTTTTTGGTAAATAAAAACTATTCGATTCCTTACAAAAATTACGTTTCAACAAAAATAATATTGACGTCATTTTGAGAAAAATAATATATAACAAAAAATCTAGTGTCATTAACAAATGATGGAGGAAGGAACTACTTCTCTTTCCTCCTCATTTCACTCAAAAATAACAAATTGATCTTATTCTCTATATTTCTCTATCTTACAAAAACAACAAATTGTACAAGAGTTGACAAATATAACAAAAAATCTAATATCTTAACAAATGATGGAGGAGGGGAGTACTTCTCTCTCCTCATTTCACTTAAAAACAACAAATTGAACCTATTCTCGATATTTCTGTCTTACAAAAATAACAAATTGTACATGAGTTGACAAAAAATTAGCCGGTGAATAATAATAAATTGGCCTAGCTAGAACAACTAATTTAAATAATAAAGTACATCACTCCCCTCCTATGAAAAAAAGTTAGACTCAAGATAACAAGAAATTGGACCACGGGTAACAACAAACTAAACTAGAAATAACAAGTACTTGGACTAGGGATAACAACTATTTCTAAAATGAGCATTAAATTTTAACAAAGACCAATCACAATAAATTTTAGAAAAATATAATATATGTTATCAATAATACAAAAATTACTATTATTATTCTAAAATGAGAATCATATTTCTCTCTCCGCATTTCGATATTTTGTTATCAAGTTGTTATCTTTTCTATATTGTATTATTATCTCAGACCTAATATTTTATTTTTATAAGATAGAAAAAATACAAATAATTTGAAAAAACTGTGTCATTAATTTGTAATATATAGTCTAATGTTTGTTGTCCCTAGTCCATTGTGTTATTATCGTTGATTTAGTATTTTTTTTAAAGAGAAAATATGAATAAGAGGAGTGACGTAGTGTCATTTTGGATGAGAGAGAAATTTATTTTGGTCCTAAATTTCAATTCGTGATGATTTTTTTGACAAAACAAAAAATGTCACAGTCGTTACAAAAAAAATGTTCCAACAAGACCAATTATAGTAAATTTTAAAAGAATTAGACTAGAGATATAAAAGAAGTAGACTATAGATAACAACAAATTGGATTAGAGATATCAAATAATTTGACTGGAGATAACAAAGAATTGGATCTCTAGTCAAAATTTTTGTTATCTCTTGGCAATTTTTTTGGTATCTCTACTCAATTTATTTATTATCCAGTTAATATAATTTTTCCTCAAAATTAGTTGTTATTCATAGTCAAAATTTTTGTTATCTCAGGTCAAACTTTTTGTTATTTATAATCAATTTTTTGTTATTTCTAATTAAATTTTTTGTTGCCTCTAGTAAATTTTTTGTCATCTCTAGTCAATCTTTTTTTAATTTAGTTGTTATCCCTCATCCAATCATTGTTATTTTTAGTTTAGTTTGTTGTTACGTCTGATCCAATTTATTATTATCTTTAGTCAAACTTGTGGTCGTAGGAGGAAAGTGATGTACTTAATTATTTAGATTAGTTGTTATAGCCAGGCCAATTTGTTGTTATCCTTGTATTAAATTTTTGTCATCTCTTATAGAATATGTAGTTTTTTTAAGAGAGAGAAATAAAATGAATAGGTTCAATTTGTTATTTTTTAGTGAAATGAGGAGGAGAGATAACTTCTTCCCTCCTCCTTCATTGGTTAACGATACTATTTTTTAGTATATATAATTTTTCTCAAAATCGTGTCAATGTTATTTTTTGTTATAGCTAATCTAATTGTTGTTATCTCTAGTCTAATTTTTTGTTATCTTTAGTCAAATTTGGTGTTATCTCTAGTCCAATTTGATGCTACCCCTAGCACTACAAAAAATTTGTGTGTTTTTCCACACTTTAAAATAGATTTTTCCACTCATAAAAGCGTGAAAACATACATTGTCCACGCTAATAACAAGGGAGGAAAAAATTAGAGTAGAAATTTTTCCACGTTGTCAAATGTAAAAAAATTTCTCCACTATAAAGAGTGGTCACAAATTATCCACACTGTTAAGTGTGAAATTTTCTCTCCACCTTTTAGTATGGCGATTAACTCCACGCTTAAAAAGTATGAAAAGATCCATATCTATTGTAGACGTAATAATTGGGGGTCAAATTTCTTTACTGTGAAAAGAACGGAAAAGTGAATCTAAAGTGTGGAAAAAATAGAAATTTATTTGAACAAAAACTGAAATATCCACACACGTTTTGACATTTCTAAAGATTATAAACTTTTAATGGAAGCATTCAATGAAGATTAGAGCGGTAACAACTATTTAATTGAACTGGGAGCAATTTTATTCACCTTGCCTCCCGCATAAGAGATTCATATTAAAAACATTATGTATCACATTTAATTTTCATGGATGTAACAAGATTGGCTTTCTCTTTTTAGTTCTTGAGAAAAAAACAAGACAATACAAGGTCAGTGTCTATAAATGTTAGTTGACCGGTATAGGTAGTTACTATATGAGACACTACCAATATAACAAAAAAGAAGTAACATATATAAGGAGATACGAACCAACTTCCTTGTATCAGCTGCAAATCCAAAAAAACTCCAACCGAAAAAGGCCTTCAGCACAAAGATTCAATCAATGTACCATGACTAATATCTCACGTCAGATGCAGATATCAATGCTTCAGTAACAATCATCAAGCAACTTTATGTACATTTTTAGCTATGTTGGTGGATTGACAGTCAATAGTTAAAAATAGTGGTCTTGTCCTTCATGACTAGCCTTAGTGACATCTCAGTCTTCACCTGGTTCAATTGTAAAGGAACTAAGATATCGCTCGCCACAGTATTGCTAGACAAAAAAATCTTAACTATAATTGTATCAATCGACTAGTTATAGAATATGACAAGGTATTTAAAGATGAATATTCATTCATGGATAATCTATTTACAAAAGTGATTTCTAATCACCCATCCATTATTTATATTAACAACCGAGTGTTCATGATCATGGCATGCAAATGCTAGTTAAAAAGGGAACCACATCTAAATGAAAAAGTTGTTATTTGCATTGAAATGCTAGCAGCTCATAAATGCTAGTAGCTCATGTATCTCTGGACAGCAATGACCGTCCCCATGGTCTGTAGACAATACATTAATTTTTTTTTGCATATTGATGCAAAAGCATCAGTACAATTTCATCCCACTCTTAATTTCTCACAAACTTATTTTGCAACTACAATTGAACGCACTTGGATGTCGCATTTTCAAGGGCCACATGTATTATGTTATATGCAAGGCTGATAGCCAACTCTGTGAATTCTAACAGCTGAACGGCAGTCTACTCAAGAGAAACAGATGAATAAATTTAACAAAGGAGTCAAGGAACGAATGAATTGCTCCATTTGATTATAAATGTGAAGTTTCTCTCATAGATGAAGAAGAGTTGCTGATGATTAAGCACTTGCATCATATTATCATACCATTTTGTTACGGATAAAGAAAGATGAAGTTGAGTTCTTCCTAGAAAAACACAAGTCATTTTGAAATGTGATCTTTATGCCTAGCAAACATTATATTATCAATAGGTCACTGACAAGAAACAAGTTGGCCTCGATTTAGGAAATTGAAGGTTAAGAAGTCTTCAGAATTTATCGATGCATCTTTGAAAGTGTTGTAATCATCCATACCTATTTGTGCCAGATTACTTTTGGCGTAAGGAAGACTTTATAAGAGCGTCTGGGAAGTTTGAGCTTCTAGATTGCTTGCTGCCGAAGTTGTAAAAAGCTGGTCATAGAGTATGAATTTTCTCTTAGATGACTCGTCTAGTAAATATTATTGAGATATATCTCAAGTTACATGATTACAATTATCTAAGGTTGATCAGCTCAACAAAAACTGAAGAACAATGGACTTTACTCAAGAAGTTCAATGCACCCGACTCACCTTATTTTATGTTTCTTCTAAATACTAAAGCTGGTGGGCTTGGGCTAAATTTGCAAACGGTAGATACTGTGACAATTTTTGATAGTGATTGGAATCCACAAATGGACCAACAAGCAAAAGATCATGCTCATTGTATTGGACAAAAGAAGAAAGTACATGTGTTTGTGCTGGTTAGTGTTGGATCAATTGAAGAGGTAATTCTTGAACGAGCCAAACAAAAAATGGGCATTGATGATAAAGCCATTCAGACTGGACTATTTAATACAAATTCCACACCACAAGATAGAAGAGATATGTTGCAGGATATAATGCAAAGAGGCACTAATTTACTTGATACTGATGTTCCCAACAAGAGAGAAATCAATAGACTTGCTACCGCAACGATGAAGATTATTGGATGTTTCAGAAGATGGATGAAGATAGACAACAGAGAAAAGGATATCGATCGAGACTAATGAAACAACATGAGGTTCCTGAATGGGCGTATTCAGTCAACAAAGATGACAAGAACAAGAAGCCAAAATAAGATATGTGTAGTACTAAGGTCACTAGTAATAGGCAATGAAAAGAAGTGATCCATGCAAATACACTTAGTGACATGTAGTGGGTCAAAGTTGTGGAGGATAGAAAAGACTTTTATAAAATTTCAACCAGATCAAAGAAGAGAACACATCTGCTGGATGGCACTAATTTAGCATCTGATATTTTTGCTGAACAGAATACTCAAGATCAGAAATATGAAACTAGATCAGTAGGAAGTGAAGAGATGAGTGATGACTATGTAAGTCAAGCTTCAAGAAGACAATCATCTAATATTTTGCAATCAAATAGTACTCACAACAATGATGATGACGACGGTGGTGATGATGATTGTGAAGGTCCTACTACTAGTAGTTGGTGTGGTAATGATCTTTCAAGGAGAACACACAAGAGAAAATGTTCGAATCATGTAGTGGTAGGTTCATCGTCAGACTACAAAGGATGCTTTGGCCCATCGAAGTTGTATAGTATGGATTACGTAGTCTTATTTCTAACTTATATACAACTAGGGAGTTGGAGGCAACTCAGCAGTACTAGCAATCTATTTTACGAATGGCATTATAAATTGTACTTCCACGGAAAAGTTGTAAACATGAGGGAAATTCTAATAATAATAAATTCAGATATTCCAAAAAAAAGGAATGAATTAATGGATGGAGAAGCAAGCAATAACTCACTATCTATGGAGATCTTGGACATCATTGGTAATTTACTCCAACACGAGCATTGGACTTGATATACACAACACGAGCATTGTACCTCTTGACAAGTAAAGTTGAAAGTTGTTAGATAAACAAATAGAACAAACAAAGCATACAAGTAGGGTTACAACAAGGTAAATGATCAATGTTTTTTTCTCCACATAGATGGATGAAAATTCAACCTGATCCAAGTTGATTGAATAATATCTTTATGAAATTAGTCACACAATCAAAAGAGCCAACTAACAACAATCACAACAAAATTTATAGGAACAAGAAGGGAAAAAAATGAATCTAGAATCTTCCTTAATGACCATAGTCACAAACACCTTCACAGATTGTAAAACAACATGCCATGATGGATGGGTATACAAGAGCCCAAAACATCAATCAAGGGAGTAAGAAAAACCAAAGACTCAGGAACAAATCCAATCATATCTATAGCCTAAAGAGAGAACACCAACATACCTTTCTAAAGTAAAAAATGATCATTTCAAGATAAAGTTATAAACTGTACAAGAATAAAAATGAATAGTTCAACAATTTCTTTAGAGGAAAAACATCAGTTACTTATGCATGGGAGCCAAACAATAAGAGACACTAGATAACCCAGATAACATGATGTAAGAAAAAAAAGATGGTGGATTTATTCTTCAAGGCTTTATATTAGACTTTGTATGGAATTTTAGTCTCTGCTTTATTCATACCTTTTTTTTACCTTAAAAAAAAGGTATGAATAAAGCACAGACTAAAATTCCATACAAAGTCCCAGACTGACAACAAGATCTTAATAGAAGTTAAGCTGAAAAGATATCATGAGGCCATGTTGTCAATAGATATGTTAACTTATGAAAACCTAACAATAGGTCATTCAAGATAATCAACCTACCATACTAAACCAAACAAGTAGAACTATAATATTCTAGCAACAGGTCACATGAAAGAGAAAGGAGTTAAGGAGACTTACAAAATGAGACAAAGAAGTCACCTCTAACCAGTTCACTAATGGAGACAACACATTATTGTCATGCATTTGATAAATAGTACTTAATCAAGCAGTTGTTGTGTACCTTGAAACCCACCAAACAAAAATTTGATGAGTGCCTAATATAAAGCCTTACCAAAATCATAGCTCAACAAGATGGTGGAAACCCCTACTGAAGAATAAATCCACACCACCCTCACAAAAACTAACTCCATCAAAGTGGTAGGGAGGATGCAGTAGATAACCACTTTTCTATGAAAAAAATTGGAGCTTCAGTCAATGATGTTTTATTAGATAATGGAATCCCCTAGAACAACATAAGAGATTTAGACCCAAATTTTCAAGCTCTTTCATAGATGAATGAGCCTTTGTAGATAAAGATCTCATGAGGAAAGTTAGACAATAGAGTAGAGAAATCCTAAAAAGCTAGAAAATATTCAAATACAAACATAGAGTATCATAAAAGGCCATATCATTTGAGGACATTATATATTGAGAATTTAACATGTCAATCCAAAGCAATCACGCAACAAAACCAAACATGGAATGTGTAACAATATCCAAGACATGGCCATTTAATGGAGGTAGAAGCAAGCAATAACTCACTATCTATGCAGATCTTGGACATCATTGGTAATTTCCTCCAGCACGAGCATTGGACTTGATATCCACAACATGATCATTGTACCTCTTGAAAAGTAAAGTTGAAAGTTGTTAGATAGACAAATAGAACAAACAAAGCATACAAGTAGGGTTACAGGAAGGTAAATGATCAATGGTTTTTTCCCCACATTGCTAGACAAAAATTCAACCTGATCCAGGTTGATTAGACAATATCTTTATGAAATTAGTCACACAATCAAAAGAGCCAACTAACAACAATCACAATGCCTCCAAAATTTATAGGAACAAAAAGGGACAAAAATGAATCTAGAATCCTCCTTCATGACTCCAGTCACAAACACCTTCACAGATTATAAATCAACATGTCGTGATGGATGGATATGCCAGAGCCCAAAACATCAATCAAGGGAGTAAGAAAAACAAAAGACCCAGGAACAAATTAGATCATATCTGTAGCCTACAAAGAGAACACCAACATATCTTTCTAAAGCAAGAAATTATCATTTCAAGAAAAGGTTTGAAACTGTACAAGAACAAAAATGAACAGTTCAACAATTTCTTTAGAGGAAAAAGATCAATTACTTATGCATGGGATCTAAACAACAAGAGATACTAGATAACCCGTACAAGACGGTGCATGAAAAAAAAAATAACATGCCTTCAAGGCATGAATAAAGCACATACTAAAATTGCATACAAAGACCCAAACTGACATCAACATCTTAATAGAAGTTAAGCTAAAAAGATATCGTGAGGCCATGTTGTCAATAGATATGTTAACTTATGACAACCTAACAATAGATCATTCAAGATAATCAACCTACCATACTAAGCCAAATGAGTGAACTATAATATTCTAGCAACATGTCACATGAAAGAGAAAGGAGTTAAGGAGACTTACAAAATGAGACAAAGAAGTTGCCTCTAACCAGTTGACCAATGGAGACATCACATTATTGTCATGCATTTGATAAATAGTACTTGATCAAGCAGTTCTTGAGTACCTTGAAACCCACCAAATGAAAAGTTGATGTGTGTCTAATATAAATCATTACCAAAATCATAGCTTAACAAGATGGTGGAAACCCCTACTGAAGAATAAATCCACACCACCCTCACAAAGACTATCCATCAAAGCAAAAGGGAGGATGCGGTAGACAACCATTTTCTGTGAAAAAAATTGGAGCTTCAGTCAATGATGTTTTATTAGATAATGGACTCCCCAAGAACAACATAAGAGATTCAGAAGCTGACCCTAATTTTCAAGCTCTTTCATAGATAAATGAGTCTTTGTAGATAAAGATCTCATAAGGAAAGTTAGACAATAGAGTAGAGAACTCCTGAAAAGCCAGAAAATATGCACATACACACAGTGAGGATCATAAAAGGCCATATCATTCGAGGACATTATACATTGAGAATTTAACATGTCAATCCAAAGCAATAACGCAACAAAACCAAGCTTTGAATGTGTAACAATATCCTAGACATGGTCATTTAATGGATGGAGAAGCAAGCAATAACTCACTATCTATACAGATCTTGGTCATCATTGGTAATTTCCTCCAACATGAGCATTGGACTTGATATACACAACACGAGCATTGTACCTCTTAACAAGTAAAGTTGAAAGTTGTTAGATAGACAAATAGAACAAACAAAGCATTCAAGTAGGGTTACAACAAGGTAAATGATCAACGGTTTTTTCTCCACATAGATGGATGAAAATTCAACCTAGTCCAGGTTGATTAGACAATATCTCAATGAAATTAGTCACACAATCAAAAGAGCCAACTAATAGAAATCACAATGCCTCTAAAATTTATAGGAACAAGAAGGGACAAAAATGAATCTAGAATCCTCCTTCATGACTCCATTCACAAACACCTTCACAGATTATAAAACAACATGCCATGATGGATGGGTATGTCAGAGCCCAAAACATCAATCAAGGGAGTAAGAAAAACAAAAAATCAAGGAACAAATCAAATCATATCTGCAGCCTACAGAGAGAACACCGACATACATTTCTAAAGCAAAAAATGATCATTTCAAGAAAAAGTTATAAACTGTATAAGAACAAAAATAAACAATTCAACAATTTCTTTAGAGGAAAAACATCAATTACTTATGCATGGGAGCCAAAAAACAAGAGACACTAGATAACCCGGACAAGATGATGCAGGAAAAAAAACAAGAAATAACATTCCTTCAAGGTATGAATAAAGCACAGACTAAAATTGCATACAAAGTCCCAAACTGACATCAAGATCTTAATAGAAGTTAAGCTGAAAAGATATCATGAGGCCATGTTGTCAATAGATATGTTAACTTATGACAACCTAACAATAGGTCATTCAAGATAATTTACCTACCATACTAAACCAAACGAGTAGAACTATAATATTCTAGCAACATGTCACATGAAAGAGAAAGGAGTTAAGGAGACTTACAGAATGAGACAAAGAAGTCGCCTCTAACCAGTTGACCAATGGACACAACACATTATTGTCATGAATTTGATAAATAGTACTTGATCAAGCAGTTCTTGAGTACCTTGAAACCCACCAAATGAAAAGTAGATGAGTGCCTAATATAAATCCTAAACAAAATCATAGCTCAACAAGATGGTGGAAACCCCTACTGAAGAATAAATCCACACCACCCTCACAAAAATTGAACTCCATCAAAGCAGTAGGGAGGATGTAGTAAACAACCACTTTCTGTGAAAAATACTAGAGTTTCAGTCAATGATGTTTTATTAGATAATGGACTCCCCTAGAACATCATAAGAGATTCAGAAGCTGACCTAAATTTTCAAGCTCTATCATAGATAAATGAGCCTTTGTAGATAAAGATCTCATGAGGAAAGTTAGACAATAAAGTAGAGAACTCTTGAAAAGCCAAAAAATATGCACATCCAAACAGTGAGGATCATAAAAGGCCATATCATTTGAGGACATTATATATTGAGAATTTAACATGTCAATCCAAAGCAATCACGCAACAAAATCAAGCTTGGAATGTGTAACAATATCCAAGGCATGGCCATTTAATGGAGGGAGAAGCACGCAATAACTCACTATCTATGCAGATCTTGGACATCGTTGGTAATTTCCTCCAGCATGAGCAGTGTACTTGATATCCAAACAACGAGCATTGTACCTCTTGACAAGTTGAAAGTTGTTAGATAGAGAAATAGAACAAACAAAGCATACAAGTAGGGTTACATGAAGGTAAATGATCAATGATTTTTTCTCCACATAGCTGGATGAAAATTCAACTCGATCTAGGTTGATTAGACAATATCTTTATGAAATTAGTCATGAAATAAAAACAGCCAACTAATAGCAATCACAATGCCTCTGAAATTTATAGGAACAAGAAGGGACAAAAATGAATCTAGAATCCTCATTCATGACTCCAGTCACAAACACCTTCACAGATTGTAAAACAACATGCCATGATGGATGAGTATGTCAGAGCCCAAAACATCAATCAAGGGAGTAAGAAAAATAATATATCCAGGAACAAATCAAATCATATCTGCAGCCTACAGAGAGAACACCAACATACCTTTCTCAAGCAAAAAATGATCATTTCAAGAAAAAGTTATAAATTGTACAAGAACAAAAACAAACAGTTTAACAATTTCTGTAAAGGAAAAACATCAATTACTTATGCATGGTAGCCAAACAACAAGAGACACTAGATAACCCAGACAAGATGATGTAGGAAAAAAAACAAGAAATAACATGCCTTCAAGGTATGAATAAAGCACAGACTAAAATTGCATACAAAGTCCCAAACTAATATCAAGATCTTAATAGAAGTTAAGCTGAAAAGATATTATGAGGTCATGTTGTCAAGAGATGTGTTAACTTATGACAACCTAACAATAGATCATTCAAGATAATCAACCTACCATACTAAACCAAACGAGTAGAACTATAATATTGTAGGAACATGTCACATGAAAGAGAAAGGAGTTAAGGAGACTTACAGAATGAGACAAAGAAGTCACCTCTAACTAGTTGACCAATGGAGATAGCACATTATTGTCATGAATTTGATAAATAGTACTTGATCAAGCAGTTCTTGAGTACCTTGAAACCCACCAAATGAAAAGGCGATGAGTGCCTAATATAAATCCTTACCAAAATCATATCTCAACAAGATGGTGGAAACCCATATTGAAGAATAAATCCACGCCACCCTCACAAAGACTAGCTTCATCAAAGCAGTAGGGAGGATGCGGTAGATAACCACTTTCTATGAAAAAATCTGGAGCGTCATTCAATGATGTTTTATTAGATAATGGACTCCCCTAGAACAACATAAGAGATTAAGAAGCTGACCCAAATTTTCAAGCTCTTTCATAGATAAATGAGCCTTTGTAGATAAAGATCTCACGAGGAAAGTTAGACAATAGAGTAGAGAACTCCTGAAAAGCTAGAAAATATGCACATACAATCAGTGAGGATCATAAAAGGCCATATTATTTGAGTACATTATATATTGAGAATTTAACATGTCAATCCAAAGCAATCATGCAACAAAACCAAGCTTGGAATGTAAAACAATATCCAAGACATGGCCATTTAATGGAGGGAGAAGCAAGCAATAACTCACTATCTATGCAAATCTTAGACATCATTGGTAATTTCCTCCAGCATGAGATTGGACTTGATATCCACAACACGAGCATTGCACCTCTTGACAAGTAAAGTTGAAAGTTGTTAGATAGACAAATAGAACAAACGAAGCATACAAGTAGGGTTACAGGAAGGTAAATGATCAATAGTATTTTCTCCACATAGCTGGATGAAAATTTAACCTGATCTAGGTTGGTTAGACAATATATTTATGAAATTAGTCACACAATCAAAAGAGCCAACTAACAGCAATCATAGACTAAAATTGCATACAAGTCCCAAACTGACAACAAGATCTTAATATAAGTTAAGCTAAAAAGATCTCATGAGGCCATGTTGTCAATAGATATGTTAACTTATGAAAACCTAACAATAGATCATTCAAGATAATAAACATGCCATAATAAACCAAATGAGTAGAACTATGATATTCTAGCAACATGTCACATGAAAGAGAAAGGGGTTACAGAAACTTACATAATGAGACAAAGAAGTCACCTCTGACTAGTTGACCAAGGGAGACAGATAGCAACAAGTTTGTGCTCATGGTTTGAAAAATTAAGCATCTTGTACACAAAAAGAAAGGGCCAAACACTATATGAAAATATATCAGACTAACATGTAGCTTGTATGCACGACTATGTCAAATCCTACAATGCAGAAATAATCAAGGGAAAGTTGGGAGTTAAAATTGTAGCAGCTATATATCATCTCTATTTAATCAGGGTTAGATAGTAATATAGGTGTTACTCTAAGGTTCTCCTATTGAGAATAAGACAAGGAATGATTACAAAAGTCTCGTGAAGTGGTCATTTCTAGACCAATTTGGATATAAAGTAACATTCAATCATTCACAAATTGAGAAATAAATCTGCAAAAATTATATTTAAAAGGCAGTAGAAACTTTCAAGAAATCTGCAACTCATTTCATCATCTTGTAGAAATATCGATAGCAAACTATCTCTATAGACATTGACATATTGAAGATAAAAATGCTGATATAAAGAAAAACATATAAATAAAGAATACAAACTACATATGCAAATGAAAAAGTTCATACAAATATGACAATTGTTCACAGCTCTATTCTAATATAATAAAATTTGAAATAGAATGTAATTGTCCTATTGAACGTAAACTCCTATTCTTAAGCTAATTCAAATCACATCATTCAATCTTCAAAAACTCGAATCATATCCAACAACATACAATGTCCAAGAACATTGCATCAAAGACTGATACATCCACTTCAAACACTACACTATATGTTTACCTAATCATAAATTTGAACAACACATTCACATTGAGTGTAGATACAAACTAGTTGTTAGGAAGAGCACTCTATTACTATAGATAGTTTACCAACTATACATAGGTTACCCCTCATCACCATATAAAAAAGAACAGTATAAAAATATGTGAAATGCATTTCAAAGAATTTTACCTCTTCATCATCCCCATTCCTTTCATTACTTTCCCTTCCCATAGAACTGACAAGCACAATGCCATTCCTAGCAAGTGCAGAACTGATGCAACTTAGTTGAGATTGCAAATTTGCATGTGCTTTTTTTAATTGTGGGTTCTCTCTCTCTAATGAAACATGTTTATTTTTCAACTGCTCATTCACTTATCTCTATAGAAATGAGTTTTCCTTTGACATCTGTTAAGTCTCCTGCATAACCACTTTTGCTCAAGTTAGCCTTCAATCCAAAAACTTGACTTTTTTTAACTTTATGGCTAAATCCAATAACCCTTTGGTTTGAAAGCTCTTCATCATACATCATTTCATTAAAAAACCACATCTTCTATAGATTCCCTAGGCATTTCAGGATTCTCTAAAATACGATCATCCACCAACTTTTTAGCTGTTTCCTGAAAATTAAGCAACATGTATATTACTTGTTGCGTTACATATAGCAAAAGATGTCTAGTTAACAAAAAATTGAAGTAACAAACCAAAAACTCTTTAGTATTTGTGTCCTTTATGTAGCTTCCATCTTTTTGTTGGTGAGTAATCTTCCAAACTTCTAATATGCTAGGCTCCCTACTTTCATTTATGGCCTATAAAATTATATAATTTATGTTAATAGATTTGAATAATAAGGTAAAATTCAACCAAAGATGCAAGTCCACAACATCATGTCTCACAAATTCAAACTTCTTTTGTGCAAAACGTTTTGATCCTATGGCATGACAATCATCCTTTTGGGATCGTGCTCTCTTTCCTGTTTTTGAAAGTCTCCACATAATCATAAGAAGGTAGTATATCACATTAATCTATAATAAATCGGTGTATGTAATATGTTAAACAAATTTTTGTGAAAGAGTAACACCCACCATCCCTGTAGGCAAAATCCAGTAGCTAACCAACCACACCCATTTCTCTTTAATGACATTTTTTGGAACTTGTCCTGCAATTTGGGCTTCTTTTTTGTTGGGATCCCAGTAGAGATCTTTCAATTTATGCTTGTAGGTTTTCCATTTTCCATTAACATGTATGTGTCAACACCTTTTCATTAATTTCTGTGTCATTTGGAATATGAAACTTGCTCTATTAAAAAAAAAGAATTATAAATTTAATACCAAATGAAATGCATGTATACATGAATATGAAATTAGATTGCTTACTCGAGTTAACCTCAAAATGTCAAGTTTATAACAGTCGTGCACTTTGTGCCAGGTACTTGCCCCAATAGGACAGAGAGCCCCCCTCTTTGCCACCTCTCCCAAGAATCTTACCAACAAATGACCCCCTCTTCAAATTGGTTGTTTATATTTGTTGAACTTGACAACATATTTCAATGTCTCTAGAAGCCATACTTGTGATACGTGCACTTGACCTTTCTTTATTCCAAAATTTCCATCACAATCTATAACAGTTTGTACACAATAATAAATTTATAAGTAACTTTGTTGATAAGTAAAAATGGAAAAATAAAAAAAAAACTGACCATTAGTTTCTAGAACATCATCCTCATGAAATGAAATATTTTCATTCCAAGTTTCACTTTGAGGGAGATCTGAAGCTGGTTGGGAATCTTCTACTTCATCATTACAATCTCTTCCACCTTGTTGTGATCTTGATGCAATCATATTCTCATTTTGACTTGGCTCAGTTGACATGACACTTGGCCTTGTTCTTTTATTTTGCTACATTTTTCTTTACAAACTTGAACCTAAAACTAAATAAAACATAACAACATATAAATTGTTAAACATTGTATTTCTAGATCAAGATTTCCATGTAAGTTTGATAAAAACCACACATGATTTATGGATGTCAAGTGAAACTTGTATATATGAATTCAACACATGTATCATTACTAAGTTCCAACATACATCTATACTGCATTTCAGAACACCATCTGCATTACATTTCAGTACAACATCAATGAAAAATAAATTGCCAAGTAAAGAAGAAAATTAGGAGAACATTGAGCAATAATTGACATGTAAAGCATCTTTTTTTGCAAACTATCCTCACGCCATACTCAACTTGGGTCAACAACATCATTGACAAGTTCAAAGACTACCCCGACATCAAAAGAATCCCTAATCTTATGTTGAACAACATGTAACCAAGATGTCTCTATTTCATCCTCTACATAGAAAACCTACTTTACTTCGGATAAAAGAATAAATGGATCTTCCTTCAATGATCTACCAGTGTGCATCAACTTAGAGAAATTCACTCGAATGTGATTTTTGTCATGCTTGAACGCCCTTGCTGAAGTTATATCTACCCAGTCACATTGGAAAAGCACTACTTTACAAGTCCCATAATAGTCTAACTCATAAATATCAATGAGTCTTCCATAGTAAGAATCTCCATCAGCTTCGACAATCACTCCAAAATTTTGTGTTTTTCTATCTCTTTCTCGATCTAATGTGTGGAACTTGTAGCCATTGATTATAAACCCCTTTATTCTTTTGGCATAAACATTAAGTCCATGGGCTAAGGCCCTTCTTAACACCCCTTCTTTGGTGCTCAAATCAATATTTGGTCCCTATAAGAGTATGAGAAATATTAGCCTTATTGATTAGCATTGTATCTGATCTTCAAAAACTTTGATGATTTATCCATTACCTGAGCGTTAAGCCATCTTGAATAATCTTCTAGCAACCACTTTGCCTCTAATGATTTATTCACTCTTACTCCTTTTTGCATACACTCTTCTCGCTTGTGATATAAAAATTGTCTACAACAACACTATAAGTTAGCTCACTTTTAAACTTACATATGTGTATATATTGGGTTTAGAAACACATCTTACTCCTTCAAGTCCTTCATAATGTCATCATAGTGAAATAGCACATAACGATGTGCTTGTTCCATGCTTTTTTCATCAAGGCGAATGGCCTTTTTAGCCCCAACCGAACGTCCACTAGAATTGAACAAGTCTAGACCCTTATTTGGAATGTTGTCATCATTTCTTTTAGGCTTATTAAATATTGTCTCAGTACCTTCCATATATCTAGAGCAAAAGGTAATGGTCTCTTCCAAAATGTATCCCTTCGCAATAGAACCCTCTGGTCTTGCTCTATTTTTTACATAGCCTTTCAATCGAGCTAAGTACCTATATAAAATTCATCATGGAATAAAATATCAAAATGAATCACATCAATAAATTAGGATAAAATATAAATGAATGACCTAGTATATTCTAACCTTTTAATGGGATACATCCATTGATTCTGCATTGTACCACCAAGCTTTACTTGATCAACCAAATGAATCAAGAGGTGAACCATAATGGTGAAGAAAGGAGGTAGAAACTCCATTTCTAGACGACAAAGTGTTTCCACAATACTTGTTTGTAATTCATCAAGCTCATTTAAATCAATGCACATAGAGCACAATGATTTAAAGAAAGAAGATAAATTTGACAGCACATCAACAACTTCAGTTGCTCCTGATGCTTTTAATGCTACATGAAGTATATCTTGCATGAGGATATGATGATCATGACTCTTAAGATTGATTAATTTCCGTTGTTTCAAGTTAACAGAATGAAAAATGTTGGATGCATACCCATCAGTAACTTCGAACTTAGCTAAGACATTTAGAATGTATTCCTTTTTCTTAGAAGACATAGAGTACGATGTTGGAGGCATAAAACATCTCCCATCTTGATGTCGGAGCCAAAGATGTTGCCTTAAATTGTTTTCCTCAAGGAATAACCAAGCATTTTCATCATCTTTACATTTCCCCTCCACATTTAGAAGTGTAACCAATACATTTTCACAGACGTTCTTCTCAATGTGCATGACATCGAGATTATGATGAAGACGCTTAGATTCCCAATATGGCAAATAAAAAAATATGCTTCTCTTTTTCCAAAGAACCTCAACTTTGTCATTATTGTCTGGTGTAACATCATTAATTATGGAAGCATCTCCTCTTTTTCTTCCCCTCTTAGTAATCTTCTTTGGAGCCTTTCGATATGCAAATCATAGTCGTTTTTGTTCTTGTAGAATATCACTTCTAGATGTAGGAGTTGGAGGATGACAATACTCCTTAGTACCATCAAATAAACTGCTTTGAGAACGAAAAGGATGATTATTAGGTAATTACCTACGATGACCACCATAACATATCTTTGACCCACATCGATATGAATGAGTATTTTCAGCACAATAAGGACATGCATAAATACCTTTAGTGCTCCAACCTGACAACATAGCATACGTTGGAAAGTCGCTTATGGTATACATTAAAGAGGCTCTCATCTTAAAATGCTCTCCCATATGAGCATCATATGCATAAACACCTTCCCATAACAACTTCAGCTCATGTAACAATGGCTGCATATATACAACAATGTCATTTCCAGGACCAGATTTTCCAGGAATTATTAAAGATAAAATCAAGGAACAAGGTTTCATACATAGCCATGGGGGTAAGTTACTGATACTAAGAATAACAGGCCATGTACTGTAGTTTGTGTTTTGTATCCCATATGGATTGAATCCATCACTGGCAAGGCTGATTCACATGCTACGAGGGTCACAAGAAAATTTTGGATACATTATGTCAAACTCTTTCCATGATGATCCATCTGCTGGATGTCATAGTTTTCCATCTCTAACTCGACCTTTCTCATGCCAAACCATATCTTCTGCTATTTCTGAGGACATATACATCCTTCTCAGTCGTGGAATTAAAGGAAAATACTTCATGACTTTAGTTGGAGTTCCTTTACATTGTGGTTCATCCCCTATAAAAGCATCATTGTCATTACCTTTGTCCACATTCCACCTAGATGTTTGGCACACACTACAATGAACCTTTTTTGAATTTTCACCCCAATACAACATGCAGTCATTGGGAGAAGCATGTATATTTTCATATCCAAGGCCCAACTCCTTAATTAATTTCTTAGCTTCATGATAAGAAGATGGGAACACAACCAATTGTGGAAAGGCATCCAATAAAAGCTCCAACAATTGACTAAAAGATTTGTTTATCCAATGAAACATACATTTTAAATTGAATAATCTTAGAAAAAATGAGAGAGTTGAGAAATTCTTGCAACTGGGATAAAGCTCCATAATTGAAAGCTCTACGAACTTCCTATATGTCTCATCACCATCAATAACATGAGGAGAATTTGATTGATGGTAAGGAATGTCATATGACGTTTCCCCTCCATTAACATCATTATTTGATGAATCCCCCACATATGTGGTGTCCCATCCCATTGCATCTCTCAGTAACCCTTCTATATCATCCTGGCCTACAAGATTCACTTCATGATTAGAAGTTTGTTCACCATTATTCACTTGTTGGCTTCCAAGGAGATTCTCAATAACATTTTTTGGACCATGAAAAATCCAATTTCTATAATCTCTAAAAAAATCCATGAAACAAAAGATGTATTTCCACCTCGTCAACATGAAACTCCTTTTTCCTACCCACTTTACATTTCTTGCAAGGACAAACAATCTTATCATCTACCATTCCAGTCTTAGCATATTCAAGAAATTGATAAATTCCATCAATGTAAGCTTGTGATCCAACAGGTTGATCAATCCAACTATTATCCATATTTAGAATGTTTGCTGACCAAATCTACAATAAAGAATACTCATTTCAAATATTATCCAATTGAATAAATATAATAGCATAAAATAACACGGGACATGATTTAACATGAGCATACTATGTGGTTAATGACCTGGATTTTTGACCCACCAACACAATAGGCCAAATATTTTCTAATTAAGTTTAGTTAAGATAAGGGAAAGCTAGTTTAAGTTCAGCTTAGATGTTGGTCAAGTTGATAAAATAAGGATCAATTTCCCTTATTCAAGACATGTTATATGTGCTTTATGTCAACTTACAAATGATTAAAATTCATAGCTAACTAGTATACATGGACAATGTAGTATGTAGTTTAATGTCACTAAATTTACATATGCAAGACTAAAAAATATGCCATTTTAGTGAAAATACGGTCTACTTTAGGCCAAATAAGGTATGATTTTCTAAAATAAATTCTAGTTTTCCAAACTCAGGTCTTATTTATGTTTGGTATGGAAGGGTCACCTTATAGTTAACTAGTATGCGTGGATGATGTAGTATGTAGTTTAATGTCACTAAATTTACATATGCAAGACTAAACAAATATGCCATTTTAGTCAAAATAAGGTCTACTTTAGGCCAAATAAGGTATCATTTTCCAAAATAAATTCTAGTTTGCCAAACTCCGGTCTTATTAATGCTAGTTAAGGGAAATTTTGAGTGTGTTTTGTATGGAAGGGTCACCTTATACAAAATCTGGTATGATTAGGCAAAATAAGGGCAAGCTAGTTCGAGTTTAGTTCAGATGTTGGTCAAGTGGGTAAAATTAGGATCAATTTGGTCTAGTTAGATCAGGTTATGTGTGCTTAATTCCAACTTATGATTGATTAAAAATCATAGGTAACTTATATGCATGGACGTAGTAATAATTAGATGAATGTCACTAAATGTACACATCCAAGAGTAACCAAATTATATATATATATATATATATATAATATAATATAATATAAAAATACATATAAATTCTTAGGATCCAACTGAGATGACAAAGATCCAAGCTATGCACCTAGAATTTTAATGTCACTATATTATATCTATGTAAGACCTAAGCAAATATATGTAAAATTTGAAAATTTAGAAAACATTTTGGTATCATAGGTTTTGTAATAATTTAGAAAAGATTTTGGTATTTTAAGTTTGCATGTCACATAATTGTATTGGTGTAAGACTAACCAAATATTATAAAAAATTATGAAATATCTATAAACACCTAGGTGCGTTGGATCCCAACATAGGCACCCAAGATCCAACCTATGCCCAAGATCCAAGTTATAAAAATACTTAGGTTTTCCAAGAATTTAGTAAAAAAAATTGGTATTATTCATGTCACAAAATTGTATTGATGCAAGACTTACCAAATGTGTAAAAAAATTATAAAATATCTATAAACAGCTAGGTGTGTGGATCCCAACATAGGCACCCAAGATCCAGCCTATGCCCAAGATCCAACTTTTAAATTACTTATAAATTCTTAGGATCCAACCTAGGTTCCCAGGATCCAACCTATGCACATAGAATTTGAATGTTTCTATATTATATTTATGTATGACTTAAGCAAATATATGTACAAATTTGAAAATTTTCTAAAAATTAATTTAAATTCAATTCAACCCACTTTGAATCTCAATTATTTTAATTAAGTTAAATTAAGTCAAATTAGACCAAGAAAAGTAATTTTGTTTTGAGGTGGGTCTCATTTAGGTCAAATAAGGTCTGGTTGTAGGTCAAATCATGTCCCATTTGGCCAAATAGTGACTGATTTGACTAACACATGTTTAATTTTGCCCTGTTTAGGAAGATCCGGGAGTGCAGGTCTAAATGGGTCATCTTACACCATTGAAGTACTTTTAGGCAAACAAAGTCTTCTTTAGGCCAAATATGATATGGATTTTAAAAAATAAAGTCATATTTGACCAACTTGAACCCAATTTATGTTAGTTCAGAGAGGATTTTGGTATCTTAGGTCTGAAAGGGTTATCTTACAGTAAATTAGGTATGTTCAAGAAAAATCGTTGCAAACTAGTTTGCTTTAAGATCAGATTTCTGATAAATAGGTATGACTAGCATCCATTTGGTCTTATTTATGTCATTTTATTTTTGCTTTTATGTCAACTTAGGATTGATTGAGATCAAAGACAACTAATATACATACATGTCCAACTATATATTTTGAAGCCAGTAAATATATATGTATTGCCAATAAAATATATGTAAGTTGAAATTTCATTCAAATGCTTAGGATCTCACCTAGGTGCCCATAATCCAACTGACACGGTTAGGGTTTTCATGTCACAAAATTGTATTGATGTAAGACTAACCAGATACATATAAAGATATTGGTATGATGGATCATGTGGCACACCGATCACAAAAACATAATTTACTTAAGTGAAAGCATTCGTTAGCAGAGGATTACGGAAAATCACTAAAAATTAAAACCTTTTTTACCGAGAGATCCAACAAAGGATAACTCTTTCACATAGAACCAAAGTAACACATTTACATTCTGGTTTAAAGGTACATGTCTTAGATTATTGTTGGTTGTTTACACTAACGAGTTTCAATCATATAATGATCTTTTACTCAACTAGCTATTTCCCGCAAGCATACGAGAGTAGTTGTAGTCGAGGTCGAACACAAGGAGCGTTGGTTAGTTAGGCGCAAGAGTTATGATTTTCAATAATCTAGATCGTTGTACACAAGATGATTGGATTAGAACAACTAAATTATAGATTTAAAACAAAACAGTAAATTATCACTTAAGAAAGGTTAAGATTCAGATTTGGAAGGATCTTAGACTTGGGATTTCACTATCACATCATAGCTTATATTAAAATACGAATTTAAACATGTTAATTAACTTGCAAAGGAGGTTTGTAGTCATCACTCACCTCCCGGTGAAGTGATGACGATTTTAACTCCATACATCACTCTCGTGTATGTATTTCATTTCAAATCACAAACCTTGCTCCTCAACATAATCCCAGCCACTCTCGCGGTCAAGGACAAGTTGCCAAAAGAGTAACTCCATACTCTCAAACACATCTTCTCAGATTATGAAAGAAAGTATAAAACATGCAAGTATGATGGCCAATCACACAAACAAGCATTTCATATCAGAAACAACTCTTGGAATATGCAAGAAACTAACATTTAGTACGAAATTCATATGTTCATACAAGCTATGACATGGGGGTTACTCTCCCATGCCCAAGAAAAAGAGTCTACTCGTCTATAATGATGTACAACAGAAAATGTGTAGAAATTTCAGAGTTAAACATGGTTTAGAGAAGGAAAAGCTAAGCAATCCCAAGGTGTAACCAAAGGAAGGTAGAATTCCGACTTGAGGATGAAATCCCACTTCTACAGCTGCTCCAAACCAGACAAACTTCCCACCCGAGAAGCTTTGTGGAGTGAAGAAGCTTTGTTGTACCTTAGAGAAGAAGCTTGGAGAAGAAGAGAGGAAGAATGGGGTTTCTTTGGCAAGAAACCACCTCCTTTCCCCTCAAAATCGCCCTCCTATGCTCTAGGCTTGCTCTAGGACGAGAGAACTTCCGCAAATGACCAGGCATAACCGCCCATTAAGTTCACACTTCATTTTAAACAAAAACTCATATTTTTCAAAATGTTGAAAGTGCCAAGTGCACGCCGTGCACTTTAAAGTGCACGCCGTGTAACTTTCCAGAAACTTTCAGTTTGCTCCAGAATGCACTGTGTATGGCGTGCGCTAAAAAAATGCACGCTGTGCAACTTTCCAGAAACTTTTAGCTCCCAGGTGCATGGCGTGCGATGAAGAAATGCACGCCGTGCAGCTTTCCAGAAACTTCCAACTCCCAGGTACACGCCATGCAATTGCGTGCATTCCGTGTAACTTTCCAGAAACTTTAGTCTGCCTGACTCTCCCAGGTGCACGGCGTGCACTTGGCTATTCTGGGCTGTTGTGTATTCTGCTCATAACTTTCAGCGTGTAGGTCCGATTTACATGCCGTAAAAAGTGGTATTTGCATAGTTGTGAACCCCAAAACATGTAGATACTTGAGGAGTGATCCAATAAGAGATAATATGATATAGTTCTCATCATTTCATTGCAAAATATAGTACCTACAATCCAAACCATGAGACAAGTAAGAATAGCTAAAAATATAGAATCTAGCATGAATGAGAGTGATAATTGAGTCAAAACAACATGTATATGCAACCAAACATGATCCAAAAGATGATATGATTTGTGCACATCAATTATCTCATCTCAAAGATTACAACATCAACTATTCTGTTAAACTATATTGAAAGAGCATAAGAACATTGAGGTATCAAGCCAAAATCTCAGATCGATTCATTAAAATCAACTACTGACTTTGAGGACCTGAGAGTACAGAGACGACACATAGGACTCTATTCAAACATATACAAAACTTGATAGCCAGTGTCTCCACCTAAGAATTCACTGCTATTCCTGGTGTTGCTACTGTCCTTCACTTACTTAAGGGTTCCTGCCTCCTCGTTCGCGTCCATCTAAAAAATGTAGATCCCACGTGGGTGAGATAATTGTAAATTGCCCCAGCGAGAGATATAACTCTCCGCCAAAACATTATTATTGCAGTTTATTTGAATAAAACTATGTAGAGGAATTATATATTCAACAATAGATAGATCAATGTTTAAATAGAAAGACTCATTTATCTATGAAAGAGCTTGAAAATTAGGGTCAGCTTCTGAATCTCTTATGTTGTTCTTGGGGAGTCCATTATCTAATAAAACATCATTGACTGAAGCTCCAATTTTTTTCACAGAAAGTGGTTGTCTACCGCATCCTCCCTTTTGCTTTGATGGATAGTCTTTGTTATAGAGTTATAGCCGTAACATATACTCTCTTCAGGCTTAGATCACACAGGTAATGACTGGTATTGTATTGTGGAGTCATGGCATGTAGCCATACTCTTTTAATGAAGTATTGGGATCTTAATCCCTCATCTCATTAGGTACATTTTTATTTCTTAACAAGTTCATCATCTTAATTATAGGATATGGGTATTCATACCCTCAATTCATCATGGAATACTTGTTACCACTTATTAGGTAACCAATAACTTCAGGTCATCTAACCAAGGTAATCATGATTCTTGCTACACAAGCATTTCGCATAGTTCACAAAGCTCATATCACCTCTTGTTACCCCTTAATAGGCAACAAGGCATATTATGGCTTATGAAGCCCATAAACAATTTCAATAATTAAAACATCATATGGCACACATGGCTCATTAATTTTAGGTTACCTCTCACTAAGAAACAAAGCATATGAAGGCTTATAAGACCTATAAAACATTTTCAATATACAGAGCATCATGGCCCATACCTGGCTATGTTCATCATCTCAACATACCTGCATGATTAGTACTCATGATAACAATTATATCCATTATATATCAGTACCATGCAATACAAGGGTTTTCTTATTACATTCATAATTCATCACTCTGTATTTGAGCTTCACATAGGATCACTCTGTGTTAGGACTTCACATAGCATCACCCTATATTATGGTTTCACATAGCATTACCCTGTATTAGGGTTTATTATATCCTATTACCCAATTTAGGGTTAGGATGCACTATTCACATCCAATTAGGGTTTATCATGTCCTTTTTACCCAAATTAGGGTTTACTGTAACATTACATAACATCACCCTAGATTAGGGTTTTGTATCACATTCATCACCCTATATTAGGGATTTACACATCATTACCCTGAATTAGGGTTTCACTCAGAATTATCCTGAATTAGGGTTTCTCATGTCATTTCCCTAAATTAGGTTTACACACTACAAAAAACATAGTCATTAGTGGCCTTTCAGAAATGCCACTAAAAAAAACCCAGTAAACATGTTTAGCAGCATTTGTTGACATTTAAAAAAATGCCTCTAGCGCCAATGCCACTAGGAAGATAGTGGCTTAAGTTGTAAAAGACACTAAAGGTTTGTCTTTAGTGGCTTCAAATAAATGCCACATAAAGGCCACTAAACCATCATTTGGCATTTATAGAAAAGTCACTATCCATCATTTGGCTTTTATACAAATGCCACTATTTTGTATAATGTTGTTGTATAAAACATTTTTGATTGAATGTAGTGGCTTATGAAAAAAGCCACTAATGACATACTTGTTCTGCATTACTATTTTTTTATGGATTTTAGTCAGTCAATTTGTAGTTCATGATCAAGTTTTCTAATTGAATGCCAATTGAAGCCAAACACATTCTAGAAGTATTAAACTTTTTTATTTATAATCAAATGACAATTACATGGGGAGGACATTTTACCTTGCCCCTTGTATTGAATACAACATCATCACATATGACTATATATGGTACATATTGTTGACATGAACATTAACTGGATAACAACTCATTTTGCACTTGGAGACCCCCCCCAAAGGAATACAAACTCATTTTCTTACAAAAACATACAACTCCATTCTAGCATTCCAAGTAGTTGTGAGCTTCTACAGAAGTAGACCAGCTACACTGCAATGAAGGTTCATCCTTCTTCTCAGCTGCAGCGATAGCATTACGGCCATATGGTCATCAGATTCCTCAGCAGGTTCTTCCTTCTTCTCTTCCACCTTGGTAGCAGAAGCAGCAGGTGCTGCTGCATAGCCTGAAGCAGCAGCAGGGGCAGTAGCAACTGCAAACTTGCTAGGATCCTGCAATGAAGTAAGCAAAATGTTGAGCACTTGCATGCAAATGTAAGACAAAAATGCTTACATCACCAACATGCTGTTAAGATAGTATCAGGGAAGATAGCATTATTGCCAAATTTATCAATAAGGTCATCTTCAGTAAGGTGAAGGACCTCAGGGCTGAATACAGATCCACTATCATAAACTGACAGCACAACCAGTCTATATAAGAAGGGCCAGATGCCGAGCTTAGCAAGAAGGGCAGCCTCAGAAGAACCCACCTTCTAACCTTTCCTAATAAGTTCGACAATGGTGATAATTTCAACTGTACCATTCACATTATGTCAGCTGAATAGAGTTTGCCATGCAGCAAAGTTGTAGACATTCAACTAAGCACACAACTAAGCACATGATAGAAAGGGTGCAAAGCTGACAATCTTGACAATTATGTAAAAAGCAAAAGATGGGTCATCAAACTCAATGTCGTCCAGGGTTCTCATAAAACTATAGTCTATACATAATAAGTTGAAAGATTTTTAGTAAGGTAAGAAAGCATATAATGATTAATAAGAGCAGAACCTGGTGAAGGCCTTCATGTTGTTATAAATAGATCTCCCTTCGCCAACTGCAATAACTATTGTACTGAAGTTATCATTAGCAAGAACCATGTCTGAAGCCTCCTTGGTAACCTGGACTGACACATAAAAAGAGAAGAAACAATCATTATCGATAATAATTACTAAAAGACAAGAAGATAGATATACAAATTGACATATAGTGAATATACTTACCTCAGTTCCAGCAATTCCCGTGGCAATACCAATGTCTACCATTTTTAGAGCAGATGCATCATTGCCATCATCACCAGTCATGGAAACCACCACATGTAATAAACAACTAACAGCAAAACATGCAAGTTGACTATGTAGATCAGCAGGAGGCTTCATGTCTTCAAATCTATACTAACATGGCCACCAGGAATAGATTCACTATCCCATGATAAGCAAGAAGAGTTTCCAGAACAGATTCACTATCCCCTTCAACTGAAAAAAACCAAAGTGAAGTAGTGAAATATACCTTATCCAGGAATCCTTAAAACAACCCAAAGCAAAATTGGAAACCAATGTTGGCTACGCTGCAATACATCAAGAACATGTAAGCATGCACCATTTTGTTGGATTGCATGTAAGACCAATTCCAGGGTGAGGAATCCCATCTTTGAGTCCTAACAATAGCTCTGTTCTTGGAGATTAAAGGCCAATCACAAGAGATGAGCAGAAGCCTTTCACAAGAGATGAGCTGACAACTGTAGCTCTCGAGAATGGCCTTTAATCTCCAAAAACATGCCTTTTTGAGTCCTAACAACAGCTCTGTACTTGGATATTTAAGGTTGTTCTCTGTACATGATCTTAGCAGAGGATCCTTACCATAGTTATTAGCTTTTAGGGCCTGCATCACAACCACATGTTACAGAAAGGGTATTAATGTAGATGTTGTTTTAACAATTAAGGGAACATGGAGGAACCGATATTACTAAGAGCACCCATTATTTCTTGAGGCTTCTTCCTTGACTTCTTAACCAAAGCAGAGTATGGATATGTTGAAAATGACTTGTTTTACCATGGAAATGTTGAAAATGACTTGATGTACCTCTGCAGAGAAATTAGGATGCATAGAAGCATGTGACTAAAATATCTCAGTTACATTTCATACATCTTAACAGCCTAAATATTGAGCAATCATAGAAGCTCAACCACAAACCATCTTGAGGCGAATCACCATAGCAAAATATGTTGTGTAAATCTCACACACAAGATTCCAAAAACATTGCTCATAGATAAAACCCACTTTGGCTAGGCTGCAATACTACCTTAGATACTACTTTTAGATACTACTTTAACTAGGCTGCAATACATCAAGAACATGTAAGGATGTACCATTTTGTTGGATTGCCTATAAGACCAGTTCCAAGATGAGGAATCCCATTTTTGAGTCCTAACAACAACTCTGTTGTTGGAGATTAAAGGCCATTCACAAGAGCTGAGTAGAAGCCTTTCACAAGAGATGAGTTGACAACCTTAGCTCTCGAGAATGGCCTCTGATATCCAAAAACTGGCCTTTTACGATCCACTATCATAAACTGACATTTACAACCTTATCTCTCGAGAATGGCCTTTAATCTCTTGGAGAAACCATTCTTCCTTGAGGCTTCTTCATAGACTTCTCCACCAGAGCATAGTTCTGACATGTTGACAATGACTTCATGTACCTCTGTAGAGAAATTAGGATGCAAAACTGCAGAGGTACACGAAGTCATTATCAACATATCAGTAACCGCAAAACTAGAAGTAGTGTTAGAGAAGAGGATTGTATAAAAATGAAACTCTGATTGCATACACCTACATTAAGGCAAGGCAAAAGTTGATCATCATTGTTAGTAAGTTGGACATCAGAATTTAAGCAGAACATACTACTTTAGATACTACTTTTAGATACCACTTTGGCTAGGCTGCAATACATCAAAGGACCTCAGGGCTGAATACAGATCCACTGTCATAAACTGACAGCACACCCAGTCCATATGAGAAGGGCCTAATGCCGAGCTTGGCAAGAAGGGCAACCTCAGAAGAACCCACCTTCTCACCTTTCCTAATAAGTTTGACAATTGTGATAATTACAATTGTACCATTCACATTATGTCAGCTGAATAGAGTTTGCCATGCAGCAAAGTTGTAGACATTCAGCTAAGCACACAACTAAGCACATGATAGAAAGGGTGCAAAGCTGACAATCTTGACAATTATGTAAAAAGCAAAAGATGGTTATCAAACTCAATGTCATCCAAGGATCTCATAAAACTATAGTATATACATAATAAGTTGAAAGATTTTTAGTAAGGTAACAACTAACAACAAAAGATGCAAGTTGACTATGTAGATTAGCAAGAGGCTTCAGGTCTTCAAATGTATACTAACATGGCCACCAGGAATAGGTTCACTATCTCCTGATAAGCAAGAAGAGTTTCCAGAATAGATTCACTATCCCCTTCAACTGAAAAAAAGCAAAGTGAAGTAGTGAAATATACCTTATCCAAGAATCCTTAAAACAACCCAAAGCAAAACGGGAAACCAATGTTGGCTAGGTTGCAATACATCAAGAACATGTAAGTATGCACCATTTTGTTGGATTGCATGTAAGACCAGTTCCAGGGTGAGGAATCCCATCTTTGAGTCCTAACAGCAGCTCTGTTCTTAGAGATTAAAGGCCAATCACAAGAGCTGAGTTGAAGGCTTTCACAAGAGATGAGATGACAACCTTAGCTCTCGAGAGTGGCCTTTGATCTCCAAAAACATGCCTTTTTGAGTCCTAACAACAGCTCTGTACTTGGATATTTAAGGTCATTCTCTGTACATGATCTTAGCAGAGGATCCTTACCATAGTTATTGGCTTTTAGGGCCTGCATCACAACCACATGTTACAGAAAGGGTATTATTGTAGATGTTGTTTTAACAATTAAGGGAACATGGAGGAACCGATATTACTAAGAGCACCCATTATTTCTTGAGGCTTCTTCCTTGACTTCTTAACAAAAGCAAAGTATGGAAATGTTGAAAATGACTTGTTGTACCATGGAAATGTTGAAAATGACTTGATGTACCTCTATAGAGAAATTAGGACGCATAGAAGCATGTGACTAAAATATCTCAGTTACATTTCAGACATCTTAATAGCCTAACTATTGAGCAATCATAGAAGCTCAATCACAAACCATCTTGAGGCGAATCACCACAGCAAAATATGTTGTGTAAATCTCACACACAAGATTCCAAAAACACTACTCACAACTAAAAACCACTTTGGCAATTCTTCAGAGAAATATTGACTTAGTAAGCTATCATGCAACATGTGATCAAGTTATGAAAGAAAAATTTACAGAGAACTATTGACTTAGGAAGCAAAAAAAGACATTCACATTCAGCAGGTCAAAACAAAATATGTTGTGTAAATGTCACACACAAGAAGGTAAGACACTGCTCATAGCTAAAAGCAAAATAGGATTGTCATTTGGCAACATTGTCTACGACAATGGACATGAAAGAACAGTATCTGGATCGTTATGTACTAATAAAAAAGTGGACCAAAGAAACACAACTATAGGTTTCATCTCTCTACACAGTATCCAAGAATGCAATTATCTATCTTTACACTTCATGACCTACAACAAATGGAAACGACTTTAGATACTAGTTTTGTTTTCAATTATGTCACATTATAAGCAATACTATATGCTCACTTTGGTAGTAAATGTGATTTCGGCCATGCTATGACATTTCCAATAACTTCATCCATATATTGATATTGCTCAGAAGGTCTGACTAGAGGTTTGTTGGCCATTACCACAACCTCTACATAAACACCAACACATGATGAACCTAAAATTGCACCTCCCACCATTTGCAAGGGGTCAACCTCAGATACTCGACTGTTTGCAACTTTATCATCTGCATCTGCGATACTCATCGCATACACTTCCTATAAACAAAATACAATTTAAATAAAAAAATTATATAAACGTAGAATGATGTGCAATTTACACAAATACAAACATGCTTGTCCCTTATAAATTTTTGAATGTCTCATTCCGATCTGCATAATTATTTTATCTTTATCATAAGGCCATCAAAATTCAACTTGGAAAATAATTGATACCACACATCTCGTATAAAATGTATTCATACCTAGACAGTGCGTACATGTTGTGTTGATTGACTATTTCCTGCTCTAGACAAGGCTAGTATCTGCTCTATTTTTGCATTTTTTTTCTTGAATTTTAGCTTCAAATTCCATCCATTGTTGTTCTAGTTGATCCTGGAAATGCTTCCTTTGCGCTTCATCAGCTTCTCGGGATTTACAGTTCTTGCACCAGATATCAGAAGGTGATGGTCCAAGTCCATAACCACAAACATATCCTGGTCTCTCTTCTCCCATAACCTGCCTATAAATTTCAGCTGAAGTAACATCAGGTTGGTTTCTTCGCAGCTCGTCACCTACCTCAGAAAAAATTTTCTACACACAACAGAACATAGGAGATGAATTTTATACCAAACATATAAATGTTTCCATGTAGTAAATGTAACATAATACTATAGGATAGGGATCGTTGTACCAAAATTTTGGTGGATTCAATATCAACTATGCTCCCATCTTTTTTACGATGAGTTTTCTCAAAAAACTCAATGGGATCAACTTCCCCGCCTATTTCCTTCTCCAACTGTATCATTCAAACAAGGTTATTGCTAACATCATTTAAACAGATGTCTCCAAATTGTCCAATATCACAATATAGTCTAACTTACATCATGTTTCAGACAAGCAAATAACTTGGTTCCTGTTGTGTGGCTAACCTTTTGAAATTTTCTGCTTGTCTTGTTAGTTATACACTTCGTCTGTGAAAAAAAATTGCAGTGTTGTCCATAGTAATTATCTGTGAGGTAAATTAAATATCAATTAATAGATACAAAAAATTACCTTTCCTTTATTGCTCCTCCAGTAATCCACAAGAAATTTCCATTGAGACGTTTCCACACAGGGAACAACTTGTTCAAGTTGTTGTTCATATGGACTATCTTCTACGAAGTATAGTTTCCATAACTCCCACTTGTGGTCCTTCCATTTCTTTCCCAGTATCTTCATTGTCCACTCCTTTAATTCTATGTCCATCATGAATTTACTCTACCGACAATAAGGATATCAATTAGAAGCTTCATTTAACCATTTAAAAATAAATTTTAATATTGTACCTTAACAAAATTCCATATGGATTCTTTTTTATTTGCTGGAAATTGTCTCCAGTCCTCGTAGTTTAATGGACAAAGATTGGGATCTCTTGCAATGGTTGTCAAAAAACTTGATAAGTGACATTGGTTTTTACCCACTGGTTGTCCAAATTGATTTATCTCAATGGGAATTTGATCGCCGACCTTTCTTTTCCAGACTTGCAAACATTGTGTTCGGCCACGTGTGTGATGTCTTTGACCTAAGCATTCATTTATATATCATTAGATGCAGCACTATAAATGCAATGATATGAATAAACCGAATACCTAGCACATCAGTAGATGTTGGCGTAGCATTCAACGACTCATCATTGTGATCAGAGATGCCATTTTTCTCCATGGTTTCTTGAAATGCATTGCTATTTTGGCTATTTCCAGCTCTACTCTGTACTCTTCTTGATTGATTGGACACGGGAACATTGACAGTAGGCATCGGGGGTCGATGTCTTTGACCTGGGCATTCATTCATAAAGTATAAAACATAAATAGAAATTATATATCTTTAGATGCAGCACTATGAATGCAATGATATGAATTAACCAATTACCTAGCCCATCAGAAGGTGTTGTTGTAGCATTCAACGACTCTTGATGGTGATCAAAGAGGTCATTTTGCTCCATGTGGTCATGAAATGGATGGTTGTTTTGGCTATTGGCAGCTCTACTGTCTACTCTTCTAGAACAATTGGACACTGAAGCATGACCATTAGGCACCCGTGGTCGATGTCTTTGACCTGAGCATTCATTCATAAAGGATACAACATAAATGGAAATTATATATCACTAAAGGCAACACTATATATGCAATGAATTAACCGATTACCTAGCCCATCAGAAGGTGTTGTTGTAGCATTTAACAACTCTTCATGGTGATCGGATAGGTCATTTTTCTCCATGTGATCATGAAATGCATGGCTATTTTGACTATTGGCAACTCTACTATCTACTCTTCTTAAATGATTGGACATTGAAGCATTTCCATTAGGCACCCGTTGTCGATGTCTTTGACATGAGCATTCATTCATAAAGCATACAACATATATAGAAATTATATATCATTAAATGCAACACTATAAATGCGATGATATGATTACCTTGTCCATTACAAGGTGTTCTTGTAACAACAAAGCTAGAAATAGTGTTATTGAATTTACTTGGTCTATCATTTTGAACATTAGGTGGAAGGGAAGCTAAAATTTTTTTGGAGCGATTACTGGATGACAGGTTCAAAGATTTCCAACAACCTTGTGGAGTAATGCTAGGTAAATGAGTCCCCGTACAAGACTCAATGATGTTGTTCTAATCATTCGTTGTAGCTATCTTATTATGGAAGTTGTCACTTAACTGTTCTCTCATCCTGAGTATATCAAGTCACACAAAAATGAAGACACTTAAAACAAAATTGAACAACATAAAATGTATTTACTCAAAGAAAAACATCACTCAAAACCACACCAGAGAAAAACATTTACAAGCCATTATCAAGATCACATTGGGACCTTAAATTCACAGTACTTGATTGATTACTAATGTTCATTAAGTAATACAACACAAATTATATTTTTTGATTCTTTCCTAATTTAAAAATTAAAAAAATTCATCAACAATTGTGACGACCGTTATGACTGTGACGTGTCCATTTTCTTGATGATGTTGTGTCGAGGATGGAGTCACTGGTAGACGAATATGAACTAATGGTCATGGGGTACAAGGCGGTACCAATGGGCAAGGATTGCACCTCAGGCATGCTGAATTCATCGAATGATGACTCCTTAGATACGGTACAGCCTGGCTCGTGCATATACTGTATCAGGTGAGAAGGCAAACTATTGTTGTAGTTATGTATATAAGCCTATATGGTATTGTCGCCAATCATACGAAGCAAAACCTGGTCCGTACGGCCAATTCCCATTCTCCCAATCCACCCACACCAACTGGTTGTGGATACCAGATTGTCGTCACCGTCATACTGAACCTCGATTACATTTGTTGATTTCCCAAACTTTAAGGTCATTTGACCATCCGTGTAGCGTCTTCCATCGAGATGATGCCAGTGTTTGGGAATGGTGAGTTGTGCAAGTGTACACTCGTCTAGGGTGATGTTCAACTTTTCTGCTTCAGGGAAAAGGAGCGGGGGGTAGATGCCCAGGCCATAGTGACTGTTGTGGGTGAATAGAGACTACAAAATATTAGTACTAACAATTGTAAGTATATATAATGATATTATATAATGATAGTATATGTAACTGCATATAATTGGCTTACCAGGTTAATAGACAACATAATTTAATTGTATCGTGTGAACATGGAGAAGCATACACCCTATTGTACATATTCTATTTGGCAACTACATATAATCTAAGCCTAATGATTTTTTTGACACCTATATGTGCAAGAAGATGGCACTGTAGTGTATTCCTTTTCAGATTAGAATGTAATTCTTAGAGTGGTTTATTAGACAGGAGGTCATAAGTTCATTTCCCTTGGTGAACCAATTTGCGGGGATGGGAAAATCTTTTGAAAAAACACCGGCTAAAGATTAGCTTTGTAATAACAGTTCGCATTAATAGACTTTCCAGGAATGAGTAACTTGCCACCACGTTATCCTTGCACGGCAAGGCTTCCTCCATATCAACACAACAAAAAATCCCACAAAAATGATGGGGATTCGACTATCGTCTAGCAATATCTACGAAAAAGGAGAACCTAAATAAGAAACACCACTTAGTATAATGTAAACAAGTCGAAATAGATTTGGTTAATGTGCATTGGACAATTGGGAGAAGGAAATTAGTTCTAATAGGGTGAACGATTCAAATGTGTGAATAAGAGAATCAAACCTATTTGTAGCATGCTCTGTATGCGATTTGCTTAATGACCTGAAGCACAAAGTTGTCACTATGGCCGGTGTTGTATATGCTGAAGGTCGTCGTCAATCACCCAAAATTTATACCAGGAGTCCAGGGATGTAGGGCACAGACCCACAGATGAAGGCACGGTCTTGCTATTTCTATAGCCGCCCAACAAAATTGACATGGAATGACGACCCAGTATGTTACTTTCTAATGTTACCATGCCAGAACTAATTTGAGACTATTGTTAAATTTCTAAAATGTGGGTGAGGCATGTGCCTCATGCGGCCCACAAGTGGCTCTTCCACTGCTTACAATGGACGGTCTATTGACTCTATTGACGTGCTATTAGTTTGTGTGGTGCCTCACCTTGTGCGAAATCCTGCCTCCGCCACTGAACCACTGTAGTCCTCGCCGGCAAGTCGTGCACCAAAGCAGTAGGGTGGAAAACTGCCACAGTCCTCACCGACAAGTTGGGAGACTGATCTCTTCCTCGGCATCCCCTCCAACCCTTGGCAACGTCGCCGGCACCTTGGAGAAGAGCAGAGATCGTTCCAGTAGGTAGCGTCCATTGTCTGACAGATTAGGGCGAAAAGGGTAGCTAGGTCGACTTCATGGGTTCTGCGAGCAGAGAAAATGTCAGGAGTAAATATCTCTTCCCTAACGCGTGGAGAAGAGGAACCATTTTGCATGCCGGGAGAAGCCGCACAGGAATAGAAATTTTTTACTAATTGTGGCCCACTCATTTGATTTGGCAGTTTTGAAATGCCACTAATTAATTATAAAAATGCCTTAATTGGTAAGTCTTTTCTATAAACTCCATAATACGTGGTTTAGAGGCATTTAAATTACAAATGCCACTACATTACATAGATAGTGGCGTTTTTTAGAAAAGCCACTGGAATAAAAGCCACTAATGGGTATTTTTGTTGTAGTGACACCATCCCTCTAGATTAGGATTTCACAAAGCATTGCCCTAAATTAGGGCCAGGGCTCATCAACCTTCTCAATCAGGGTTTCATGATCTCTTTATTAAGGATCATACCCTAATTAGATACTCTATTCATGTTGAAAGTGTTAAGATTTAATAATTACATGATTGCCATTCATGTAGGAATTCCGCTCTCTTTCATCCACTCTAGGATGTCAATTATTTCAATCTTAATTGGATTAGGTCCAATCAACTTGAATGAAGGGTTGTCACAACATATTAAGTCATTACTTTCATAAGCATCAAGGGTTCACCACTCAAAAGGTACTCATTACCCTAGTACCTACAAGGTATAACCATTGTAATCACCTTTGATTTACATCATTAATAATCAAGTAGTTAATTGACCTTTATTCACATTAGGTGTCCAAATGGTTTGACCAGTTGAATCTCAAATGGTCTTGATTACTTAGACCCCAAAAGGTCTTGGTCACTTAGATCTCAAACGATCTTGGTCACTTAGACCTCAAACGGTCTTGGTCACTTAGACCTCAAATGGTCTTAACCAATTAAGTTCAAACGGTTTGAAACTGTTTAGCAAGGTTGGTGCTTGAAACCGTTTAGCCAAATCAAGTTGAAACCGATTGAACATATAAAAATGTTTAGACAAAACATTTTGAAACTGAATGAACTTGGGTCTCCAAACAGTTTGAGACTGTTTGGTCCCAAACGGTCTTAAGACCATTTGGTCCAAACCCTCTCAAAACCGAATGGACCAAAAAGATATCCACCAACTAAATTGATTTCAGGGTTTCACCTGTTGAATCCATCTATCAATTGAAACATTGAATTAACCTCAATTGAACCATCAATTAGGGTTTTAAATTTAAGAAACCATCAATTTGGGTTTTAACCTAATTGAATTAGGGTTTGAAATTGAGATACCTTCAATTGTTTACACTGTAGGACTAATTTTATTGAAATCATTGAATCACCACTTAGCCATGTCATGACATGACCTCAATCAGTCTTGAGGTCATTTGGTTAACCTCCAAATGGTCTTGAGACCGTTTGACTAGTCCCATCATTGAAATTTGTGAACTTCAATTAGGGTTTGCATCATAGAATCAATCATCAATTGAGCTATTGATTGTATTTCAATTTGATATCATTGGATCTTCAACCATCTAATCATACTTTATCATAGACTTCCAAATGGTATTGGTTGACGTCCAAATGGTATTGAGACCATTTGGGTGACCTCCAAACGGTCTTGAGATCTTTGGGTTAGTCAACCCAAAAAAAATAAATCAATCAATTAAGAATTTCAGCACTCAACCCGATTAGGGTTTGATACTTGATGGACCTTTAACTGATGAACCCTTTGAAATCAATCAATTGGATTTAATGGGTCATCAACCATCAACATCAACATATGAACTCCAAATGCTCAACTATGGTCAACTATTCCAAACGGTTTTGAAACCGTTTGGTTTCAAACGGTTTGATGAAACTGTTTGTCTAACTTTATTGAAACCGATTGGACTCAAATTTTGAAACCATTTGCAATAGATATTTGAGGAGGTTTGTCTTGTGATGATGTCTTTTTTTTTGGTGCAAATAGGGTGGGGTGCCTCTTTACTAATTTGAGAAAAAGGGTAATTACAGGGTATAAGTACCAAAAAGAAAAGATGGAGACTGAAAGAAACAGTCCCTTCAAAGAAAAGAAACTGTACAAATAGTAAGAACTATCTATACAAAGCTAAAGCAAAGCAAAATCTTTAGTGCAGCAGTTCCAGAAATCTTCCATCTCCATGCAGGCTCCCACGAACACTCTTCTATTTCTCTCAAGCCACAGCATGTAAATCATGCAGCTGGCAAGTAGTTTATCCTCTCTTCTAAGCAACAGCAGGTCAACCTGGCTATTAACAAGGATATAAGACTTCTTCAAGAACAGATCCTACAAACCTCTAGAATACGAACAGCTGAAGAAGAGGTGCTCCAGGTTCTCTTCATGGGCTTTACAGAAATAACATCTCGAAACAAAATAGAACCCCATCCTTTTAAGATAATCAGCAGTAAGGAGCTTTCTAAGATAAAACTTCCATAAGAAAATAGACCACCTTCTGGGCATGCCGTCAGAACAAATCCAAGAGCCCCATGGTACATTCTCCCATTTAGTTCTATAGATAGCCCAACCATCTTTCAAAGTAAAGGAGGAACCCCCTCTAAACAGAATAGTATCTTTAGCATCAACATGGATGGTTTGCTTGTTAAGAATTTCCCTTAAAGCATCACCACCTCTGACATTCGAAATAATCCAATTACTATTCTCAATAAAGGAGCCAACTCTAACCAGCCTGCCTCTCCCCACACGAAAAACAAGCTGGGGGTCAACCACATCAATAAGTCTAACACCATCATTGACCCAAGGGTCAAGCCAGAACAAGAACAAATTCCCATTACCAAGAACAAAGCAAACATGATTCAGGAGAGTTTTCCTTTGCTCAAGCATCTTCTTCCAAACCCAAGACGAATTGGATTTAGCTTCCACAGACCAGAGGGAGTCTTCTTTCATATACTTTTCATGGATCCACCTGACCCATAAGCTGTCCTTCTTAGCAGCAATGGCCCAAAGATTTTTAAGAATACCTCCAGTGGACCAGTCATCAATGGACCTCACACCAAGGCCCCCTTCTATTTTAGGTCTACAAATGTATTTCCAGGAGACATTATGAATGTGCTTCTTTCCCTTATGATCCTTTCAAATAAAATCTCTCATGGATTTCTCAATCGACTTTATAACAGACCTGGGAAGAGGAAATGCAGCAGTCCAAAAAATGCTATACGAAGAAAGAGTATATATGACCAATTCTACCCTTCCAGCTTGAGATAGTAGGCGTCCCTTCCAAGAAGCAAGCTTGCTATTAATCTTATCCAAGATAGGGGTACAAAGACCCTTTGTGAGTCTCCCAGTAAACAAGGGAAGACCTAAGTAGCGAACATGTAAGGAACAAACATTGATATCAAGGATATTGGCTATATCACCCAAATCAGCCCTTCTACTAAAAAAAATCTGGCTTTTATCATTATTAAGCTTAAGACCAGAAACATTATAAAACGTATCAAGGATAAAATTCAAGCATGAGGCAGAACTATCATCCGCTTTTGAGAACATCAAGAGATCATCAGCAAAAGAAATATGAGAAACAGAGATATCTTCGGACAAAGATATAGGAACAAGGTTCCCACTTCTGACTTCATAGCTAATAATAGAAGAGAGCCCCTGCATGGCAATAGCAAAGAGGAAGGGTGCTAGGGGGTCACCCTATCTCACCCCATTGGAAGCATAAAAGTCATTAGTTGGGGAGCCATTGACCAGAATCTTATAAGAAGCCATTTGGAAACATTCATTGATCCATGTGAGCCAACAACCAGGAAACCCCATCTTGGACATAAGGAAATGAATATAGTCCCTTCTGACTGTATCATAGGCCTTTGCCAAATCAACTTTAATGCACATAGTCTTCTGATTACCAACAAAGGAACTTAGGACATCATTAGCTAAAAGAATAGCATCTCCAATTTTCCTTCCATGGATAAACGCAAACTGATTGGGATCAATAAGCGTGGGGAGGATAAACTTCACCCTATTGGCCATAATCTTAGTGATAATCTTGAAAGTGAAATTGCACAAAGAGATGGGCCGAAAGTCCTTTAAGTTGATGGACCCTAGCTTCTTTGGAATAAGGGTAATAAAGGTGCTATTACACTCCTTCAAAAGCTTTCCAGAACTGAAAAAACTTTGTATAACCCTAATGATGTCATCACCAACAATATCCCACACAGATTTGAACAAACGGAAATTAAACCCATCAGGTCCAGGGGCCTTGTCATCCTTCATGTTTTTGACAACATCAGTAATTTCTTCCTTAGAGACCACTCTATGAAGATCATCAAACTGAGAATTAGAAATAACAGGAATAGCCCAATTTTCATTCCAATGGACTTCATCACTAGAAGTACCATTAAAGAGATTATCATAGAACCCTCTTATAGTATCCTTAATAATATCACCATCATATATCTTGTTGCCCATGTGGTCTTTAAGAACATTAATATTATTAACAAGTCTTCTCGACTTCATGGAAGCATAGAAGAAAGCAGAATTCCTATCTCCCAATTTCAACCAATGTATCCTGCTCTTTTGTTTCAAGAAGTTTTCTTCGTCATTCATAGCTTGAACATCGTCCTATCTAAGCACAGAGAGTTGACCATTCTTAGCTTCATCATTGGGATCAACATCCACCTCTTATTGTAAGCATTTAGCTCTAGCTTCAAGTTCTTTGGCTTTCGATAGAAAACTCCCAACACTTTCTCTATTCCACCTTCTCAAAGCACTAGTGACTGCATGGAGTTTTTGATAGACCCTGTACATAGGAGTACCTGCACACACAGTATCATTCCAAGCATCCTCCACTACTTTTCTATAAGAGTTTTTGTTAGTCCAAGAATTAATGAAACGGAAAGGACTAAACCCCTTTTTACTTCTATCAAATCTCAAGGCAATGGGTCTATGGTCACTCACTATAGAGGAAATGACTTCACCCCAACAAAAGGGAAAATCAGAAAGGAAACTCAAGTCACAAAAGATACGATCGATCTTAGAGAAAGTACTCTTACCATCTCTACTATGGCTGTCCCAGGTATAAAACTGACCTTTCATAGACACTTCAATGAGACCAGTTTCACCAAGGATACGATTGAAGTCACTCATACTTCTGCTAGAGGGGGGATATTTACCCAACCTCTCCCCAGGGAGTCTAACATCATTAAAGTCACCAAGAACACACCACCTTTGAGGATTCAAATCAACAATAGAAGAAATAGAATTCCATAGAAGACTCCTATCATTATCATCATTTGCTCCATAAACAGCAGACATATCAAAGAACATCCCAGCTTTCCTGACATTACAATGAATAATTTTCTCGTTAACAAGAACTTTGTTCACCTCCATATCAAGGTCCATCCACATGACTATGATTCTGGTATAGGAATAGAAATCAGAATTGTCAATAAAGAAGGCATTATGCCAGATCAAGTTAACAAAATCATGTAAATCATCTTTCTTGATTCTAGATTCTAGGATGACGTATATATCTGCCTTATTACCCCTAATCTCATTGTAGATGTGAGGAATTTTATTAGCTCCACCCCTCACATTCCACGACATAACATTAAAAGGACTAACCATTAGGGATGAGCGGGTTGTCATTCCCATCCTTCTCCTCATCAGTAGACAGTAGTAAGGAGAATTTGTTCAGAGACGAGGGGATATCTCTGTTAGTCACAACTTTTGGAGCCACCTTTGGGGGGGATCTAGATTTTTTCCTTCTTGTTTCCCACACTGCTTCAGGTGAAGTATTAGGAGCGGTCAAGTTCTGAACTCCAATTCCTATTCTCTGAGATAGCGGATAAGAAGAACTAGAAGCAGCCACAGTAGGAACATGTTCCCTGGGACTAATGTCTGCGATCGCTACCTGCTTCCCCTTGTCCAAAGCAATGACTTCAATTTCATCCAGGGAAGTAACTGAGTCCTGAATAGCTTCAACAGCATCAACAAAGATCTCCCCATCCTCTGGCTTGTTCGTATCAGAATTAGCTTTAGGGACCCATGCCTTTTTCCTCATATTACCATTCCTCTGTTTGTTTGACGATGGCACTTGCAATTCTGTGGAAGCTCCACACCGACTTGATTCATGGCCAAATAGACCACAAACCAAACACCTAGTGGGCTCCCATTTGTACTCAAAGAGGATTGTGTCCAGCTGACCGTCATCACTAACAATCTGCAACTCCTTAGGAAATGTGAAGTCTAAAGGAATAAGAACCTGCAGACGAGCATACTCAAGATGAAGAAACTCATTGGTAAATCTGTCCGGTTGGAGTGGAACTCCCAAATACGAGCCAATTTTGCTGAACATCTCTGCATCCCAAAGTTCCAGCGGCAAGTTAAACACCTTAAGCCAGATCGGCACTTCAGTAAGCTTAAGCTTCTCCAATAGTTCACCTCTCTCCCAGCGCTTGATAATCAATGGCTTCCCGGCGACGAACCACGGGCCTCCGTCAATAGCTGTATTCAGATCTTCATCCTCCGAGAAAAGAACTATGAAGTATCCTCTGCCCCGTGATCTCACTTCAATGGAGCCTTTGGCCTGCCAGATCTGGGCAAAGTGTCGTGCAAGTGCAGGCCAGTTAGGCTTAAAACCAACAACATATCCTGCCGCTTCTTTGCTCCATCTAGCAAGGTTCCTATTTGCAATAGATTTCGAGTAGATTAGCTTGTCGTCCTGGATATCAATTGACGTCTTCTTCAAGCAAACAGGACCACTACTCTTCTTCTCCTTGAACAGATCTGACCACGACTTTGCCTCCTTCGACACAGAGACAACATTATTTCTCTTCTTCCCTACAGCACCCGGATCTGGAGGATTGGCCGAGGACGACGGCGCCTTCATCGCCTCCCCGCTCGCCTCCCCGTTCACCTCCTCATTCGCCAGAGCCAGAGCCATCATATCCGTCTTGCTTATGATGATGTCATCATCATCAATCTATAAACCCACGAAGCTTGCTGTTATTTTCATGGTGATTGCATCAATCAATCAAATAAAATTTCGAGAATGAAGAAAGGATCAACAATTAATAGAGGTATGAAATCAATAATAACATTCAAGGGTTCAAGTTATATAACCCACCTTCAATTGAGCTTCAAAGCTTCAACCTCCACGTCTTTAATGGTGAAAGCAACACCTTCCACTATCCCAAGCTCGTTCTTAAGCTTTGAGTGAAAAGGAATGGCTAGAATTGAAGATGGAATGGAGATAAGAAGAAATCATGCATTGATTTTCGATTTCCACCATGGAATCAAGGTGAAAAGAGGTCATGGAGATTACCAACAGGTTAGGGGTCATCCTCCTGATCCTCCAAAGCTCCCTTGGTCGTTTTTCAAGCAAAGAGTGGAAGTGGTTTCAAAAAAGCCTCTCAATTGAGTTGTAAAAGGTGTTTTTATAAGAAATTCAACGAGAGAGAAAATATTTTATAAAATCCTTTTAATTCCAAAAATTGGTGCCACCTCTTCCCCATAAATTCCTTGCATGCAAATACATCTTCCTCTCCTTCGAATTCCTCTTCATTATCCATGAATTAAGGAAAAGCAAATTAAGCACCTTAACCCTTATAATAATAATATTGCAAAGTTAGTGGATAATTCTTTTTCTTTTAATAATGTGAGTGAGTTATCCACTTCCTTTAGATATTTCATTGCCTTTGCAAGGCACATGTTCTTCCATTCTTTTGAAAAATCATCCCTCACCTTTTGGTTGAAGGGCTCTTCAATTAATATACTTATTTTTGCATTAAATTGAAGTAAAGTTCCAATTATGCTTAAATCTTAATTATTTTAATATCAAGATTCTCGTTCTTCCAAAATGATTCAAATGAGGCACCCCTCTCAAATTATTTTCTCTACATGATGCCAAGAATCATGAGGGACCATCTCGAAGTGGTATTTTGCATATTGAACCCTAAAGTTTGGGTAAATTGCACATTGTAAGGCACATGTTCTTCCATTCTTTTGAAAAATCATCCCTCACCTTTTGGTTGAAGGGCTCTTCAATTAATATACTTATTTTTGCATTAAATTGAAGTAAAGTTCCAATTATGCTTAAATCTTAATTATTTTAATATCAAGATTCTCGTTCTTCCAAAATGATTCAAATGAGGCACCCCTCTCAAATTATTTTCTCTACATGATGCCAAGAATCATGAGGGACCATCTCGAAGTGGTATTTTGCATATTGAACCCTAAAGTTTGGGTAAATTGCACATTACACCAAAACTAGGTTTTAATGCACAAACATTGCTCAACATGCTCTTTCTTGTTATTCAAGCCCCTACAAGACATACCTCTGCATCATTCTCATTCCTATTATGCTTCAATACTATAGGAACATTTCACCATGTAACATTTGCAATTTAACCCCTTAACTTGGGTAATTTGCACTTTAGCCCAAAACAATTAAAACATTATTTCAACATTATTCAAAAAGGACTAAAATTGAAATATAAGTTCTTCTTGAGCCTTAATTACTTTTCAAGAGATAATAGAAAGAATACAATCAACTTTATTAAGAAAAACATCTTGGTTTAAGCATAACCCAGGTCAGGGATGTTACAAATTATAAACCCCTAACAAGGATTTCGTCCCCGAAATCCCAAGAAAATGAGAGACAGATTTTACTCATTTATCATACCATCAAGTCTCCACATAACATCTTAATGTAATGGAGATATCATAGATCTTTAATCCACACAAGTTCTTCCACACATGGTTATTCTAAGGAAATATTTTTAGCTTGATAAACTTTTCCACCAATTACAATTGTTCCTTCCATTAGTTCAACTTTATCAATGCTTATGTTTATGCAGAGCATAAACCCCTAACATATGATGTCCATATTATTTTATGTAACTAGATTAATTTCACAGTTGTCCAATATAGGTAACCAACATAAATCATCTATTATTTCTTAGGTACCATAATCCTTACTTTAGTATTCATCATATGTGTTGAGAACACATCTCATTTTTATTATATTCATTTCTCTATTGTTACCACCGAAGGTATACATGCACAAGGTATTTCTTTTATTTTAGGACATTGCTTGTTCCATACATCATTATTGTTACACCCCGATCTCACAATTTCCTCAAATCATGAGATTAGGGCGTAAGATAGGATTTGTATGCAACACAAATAACACCCTTAACTTTTTCTTTTCTTTTAAACTCTTTTTTCCCCGCATTGAATCACATATCATCTTAACAAAGGAATCTGAATATTTCTTCTACTAATCAGACTTTAATAGTAAAGATACATGTATAAGCATTTACGATGTCTTTCACACATTATGCACATGAAACTTGCTAATTAGCATACATATCAAAGAGGAACAATATTACACATTGTAATTACAACTCTCTCTCTAAACTCTTAATGAGGACCTAGAGTGACAAGGATCGACTGACTCAACTAATCTCGTACTTGACTCCTGTGGCAGGTCTACACTAATGCTCTGACCATCTTCAAGTCCACGCGGTTAACCCTAAAATGTTTGAGTAGAGGGGTGAGCCTACTCGCTCAGTGAATGAGTACTTCATGGAAACAGACTAATGCACTAGTGTGATTACAGATATAATTTGAATAAACGATATGAAATTTAACAACAATAAATACTACACTGAGCAGTTCTAAAACAATATAATTGAAATAAAAAAGAATGTAAATATTGCATCCAAAGAATAACTACTAGAAGACTATGCTCTAGTCTTCCTTAACTCTTTCATTTATAAGGAACTCTGTGAACCTATATGATCATATTTTAACTTATGCCCTAATCATATGCAGTGTACTCTGCATATAAAGATCCGTAGCGAACTACGATCCCACCGTACAAGACTTAGCGACACACCCGGGAAATGCTAAGTCTGACTTCCGCCCTGGTCTGCTGCAGGGCCCACAGGCTCATCGGCCTCACTATACTCTCAAAGAGTGAACTCTAGACTCCTCTTCAAACCTGAGCACACAGGCGGAGAGTCTTACCGGGTTACCACCGTGACATCACACGCGTTGTTGTTGAATAACCCCTATTTACTCTAGTGCCACCGTGACATCGCACACATTGTTGTTGAACACTGCCTTTCCATCCTCGTGCCACTGTGACATCGCACGCGTTGATGTTGAACACGAGTTTCACCCCCTGGTGCAGACCTCTCAAAGGGGTTCTACGGTGTTAGGGAACCTAAGTCTATTAACTGATTAACATATAAACAATTAAATAGGAATATCACATTTCATACTTATTTCACATTATGGGTATCACTTGAAAACACATATATATCATTTGTCATCTTCAACATGACTCAGTAACATCCCTTTCTAGGGCATGTCATATCTCATCACCTGCAATTTATGAGATATGTATTGAAATATAAGAAGCCCTGCAGTATGTAGATATCATTTCAGAGAGAACAAGCATATAAAGTTAAATGCACTAGAAACATACAATTCAACAATTAAGCATCACCACATCTCATATCGAGACCTTTCATATTACCATAGCATGATTCATTGAACACCCTATCCTTAGGGTTTCATTTGCCTTATTCATTCATCACATGCCAACACCCTACTCCTAGGGTTGCATTTGCCTCATTCACCTTTTCATTTACCTCATTCACTTGTCACATGTCTCTCATAAGGATTTCATATGATATAAGCATTCACTAAATAAAGATTGTTTCCAACAAATCATATGCAATCAATATAGACATGAAACCATGGAAATTTAACTAAATTTAGGTTTTCCATATCGTTCACTGCGATATCATGTATCCAAAATAAAATTCAATTAAGATAACCCATGAGGTACATCCTAACCACTTATAGGATTACTAGTCCTTTTCAATAAGGTTGAAACTCTAGTGATGTCACAATTAGGTTAAACCCTAATTACATCATTTGATATAAATCTGAAAAACATTCTCACTAGGAAGTGTTGTATACATTCCTGATATGAATCTACCATTTAGGAATCATTCAAACAGAGAAGGAATCCATAACATATCAATTTGCAACAACTTAAATCAAACGAACACATTCAGGATTGAGAATCACATGCTAAGCATTTAGGGATTTGGATGCTATAATCAAATTTCGTGCATTACACTGTTTGAAGGAAGAACCCACTCACCCTAAGGTGTGAAAACACCTCACAACTTCAGCTCAACTCAGGGAATCTCGAATTCCTATCAAATCCCTAGCAAATCTCCCAATTCTTCTTCCATTCAACTCGGAAACCTTGAAAATGAGGGATTATGAAGAAAGGGTGAGAAAAGAGGGAATTTCGACATCATCTTGGATCAAATCAGAGCATGGATGGAATCTTGACATGAGAGAGAAGATCCACCATAAAAGTCTATGCAAAGGATCCAAACTTACTTGATTTCACCATTCTTGGGACCGCAGAACCCTAATTCAGCAATTCCTCCTCTTTCTCCACTCAAGCCCTAACTCTCCCTCTCTCTCTAGATTTTCATTTCTCTGGAGTGAATGACGAAGAATGAGAGCTGTGTGTGTGTGTGGTTTCTCATATAGACCATTTGAGCTGCTTGGGTCAATTGCATATTGACCCAACACTCAACTTTAATTATATTGGCTGAATATTCAGTTATACAAAAGTTACTGTAATTCGTTTATTTCAGAGATCAAACATTCTCCAACAATTATGGGAATTTATAAAGTTGTTTATAATTGATTTATAAAGCTTCAGTTAAAATTTGAGATCATTTGGAGTTACCAATAAATAATTAAAAATAGAATATTGCACTGCTATATTGCAGTCTGCAGAATATTCGGCCAAGTTTGTCCTGCACAGAACGTGACCGACACCCTTACTGTAGAGATCAAAAGTCATCCAAAAATTATGTCAATTTAACAGAGTGTCTACAACTGTGTTTTTCAAGCACAGTTAAAATTTGAGATCAATTGGATATACCAATAAAAAGATAAAATTCAATTACCACACTGCTGTATAATTCTGGATATGTGATCGGCCGAGTTTGAAACTCGACCGATAAACAGGTCAGAACATTCTTCAAAAATTCTAATATTTACCAATATTGTTCACATTTTATATATACAAATCATATCCAAATTTGAAGTAAATCAGAGTTACACATAAAATACTAAAAATCATTTAGTGAGACATTCTACTTATCAAATTCTTGTATTTCATACCCGAATGTAGTTTTCAACATTAGATCTTTTAATTCTTTACTAACTCACAACATATTTCAAATAGTTCTCAATGATATCAAACAAATTCTTTAAGCCACAGTCAAACATAGAATGCAAAGATAAACCATCACGCTTTCGCTGCGCAACTCTGATACTCCGATACAACTATCTCAACTTATGCGGCTCAGAAAGTTCTATTGTTCTGTATCACCTTTAAGTGACATAAGCGAGTTCACCATGCTGTTTTAAACTTTAATAAAGTGCTATTCAAATAGCAAAACAGTCTTGAATTAAAAGGCTAGATTCAACAATCAATTGCACAGTACTACTCTTGGCATCCCCATTGGGTCATGGATGCATGAGGTGAAGCATTACCACCTCATTCCATACTATCCTGTTTCGATCCTGGGACCTGTGGGTTATGGGCCCACACACAATTCAAAGTGTAACCATCGCATTATATCATTTTAGAGTTTCAACAACAGTAATAAGGTAATCCACAATTGTATCAGTCATTCAAGAATTAATCATACTCAATTACCATCACTCAGTTATATTAGAGCTAGGTATAACAAGCTACACCTCATTAGGGTTACTTGTCCAGACAATCTGATTATCACCCCTTTCTATTAATATGAGTGAATATGTATGACTACCTTATTCAGGGTATCTCTCTATGTGTTCTAACATCATCCAAACCGTATCACCATATTACAAATACACAATGATAAGATGCATATCAGGTATGAATTACTACAACTATCATACACCTTTAATTTAACATATAGCTTGCACAAATACACTGAAATCATATATAGAACCAGCTTTCATACCTTAATATGCCTTCAACAAATCATACATGTAAAAAAAACAAATTCACATATTACACAAAGCTAGTGTTTTCCCATATCTCTCTGCTCATTCATTACTTCTTTACTTTTTGCTACCTATCCTTTTCATATGATTATATACAGTAAACATCATTAATATTGAAGCATTTAAGATCGGAATAGATTATTCATCATTCTTGCTATCACACAAGGATTTATTTCTTATCGCACTTCATCATATTGTATGTCACTATTACATTCACTAGATGACCCTACCAAGGTAGTTATGCACCATATATGATTCATTTTCTCTTATCATTTCATTCCCACCTTGCTCTTATTAAGGAATATATGAAAGAGAAGATGATTTTAAGACTTGGAATACTTGTATTCAAACATTCCCTTAATACATTCTCGTATGTAGATTTACTTAGTTATCAACAGAGATATTTGATTAATTAGCACTTGCTTGAATCTCACAACCTCTTTACTTTATAACTTCTCCATCATATTTCAAACCCTTTCTTACGTTTCATAGTCCTCTTACTATATACTACTCTTTAACCCGTCATCTTTAATTCTAAATTTTTTTCTCTTATGACCATGTTGCTTATTCATATGTATGGTCATGTATACCATGTTGCACATATTTCCTCATTTATCTTTATACTATTGCGAAGTTAACGTTCTAAATTAATAGGCCTTCTATTAGTTTTTCCTCATGTTGAATACATTACATATTCTTCATTTTTAAATCAAATGGATCATGCATGGGTCAAACATAGTTTCTCTTTCAATCAAGTTTTTCTCTCCTGAATACAGTCTACCTTTGTATGAATTATTCATTCGTTAAACTATACCTATGTTCTTTGCTTAGAAACTAGTTTGTTGTCCTAGTCTTATGAATTACATGTTCATACGATCCTCTTCACTTTTACTCTTTTGAAGACTCTTTACTTCTATGGACCTATTGAATGCTCAACCCTATTCTCTACTTAGCCTTTGCTTTAGGGTTCATAAAAGCATTATACTCTATTCTATGATTCATTCTTCATGATTGATTCTTGTTATCTTGAACCATACATACATACATTTCACATATCTTTTTTATATTTCATATGTATAGTTCATGCAAAATTAATCAATAAACTGATTATGAACTTCATATCATGTTCTATTATTCCCAATTAAGGGTTTCACATTTGAGACCCCAAAGTGAAACCTCAGATATCAGTTTCAACTAATTCTTAGTTGTTCTGATCTTGCCCATATGTTTCAACATCTTACTATATGTACATTCTTACTCTGATGTGGGTCTAATTCTTCAAATTCTATTCTTATTATACTATTGATAGGATTCATTAGATCCTAGTAATGCATCCTGCCAACCGGATCAGGCCAAACCTGAAGTCCTGAAGCCAAGAACTACAAGAATTACATTCTTCCTGAACTGCCACTCACAGCTCAGAAACTCGGTCGATTGGTCAGAAACTCGGCCGATTGCTTCACAACTCGGCCGATCCGCTTGAAACTCGGCCGATCAACTTGCCGTTTGATTTCCTGAAAAAGGAAACTCGGCCGAATTACATACAACTCGGCCGAATCGCGTACAGACTGAAAACCTAAACAGACCTGCTGATGTCAATTTCACTCGAATCAGCGGGCAAAACTATAGAAACAAAAGCTCATTCAAAGGTCAATTCTAGTCTACTTGTTACAAAGAATAAAATCAATAAATGCTACAATTGCATAGTGTACAACAGATATTAAAGACCCATATTTCAAAGTATTGAATATTTCAATTCAAACATATAAGAGCATTTATGTACATTTCCAACAAAAACAACATTATGAAATGTAAGTTCTATCTCCTTTTACATTTATGCTCTTAGTTCTTGTTTCTTTTCTCGTTTTCTAACCCTAACATTTCTAGGGTTCATCTCTAGCCCATTCTTCCACTATATACCTGGCCAGGGTATACGTGAGAGAATAGATAGAGTAGCTTGTACTGGTTGATCCAAGTACTCAGATATCGGGCCAGGATATCCAAATACTCAAATCCCCAAAGCTAACATCAAACATCTCCTATCTGCCACACATAGGACTCTAACTTACTAACTTAATGGTCCTTGACAACTCACCCTAAGCTCTGATACCAAGCTATTACACCCCGATCTCACAATTTCCTCAAATCATGAGATTAGGGCGTAAGATAGGATTTGTATGCAACACAAATAACACCCTTAACTTTATCTTTTCTTTTAAACTCTTGTTTCCCCGCATTGAACCACATATGATCTTAATAAAGGAATCTGAACATTTCTTCTACTAATCAGACTTTAATAGTAAAGATACATGTATAAGCATTCACGATGTCTTTCACACATTATGCACATGAAACTTGCTAATTAGCATACATATCAAAGAGGAACAATATTACACATTGTAATTACAACTCTCTCTCTAAACTCTTACTGAGGACCTAGAGTGACAAGGACCGACTGAATCAACTAATCTCGTACTTGACTCCTGTGGCAGGTCTACACTGATGCTCTGACCATCTTCAAGTCCACGCGGTTAACCCTAAAATGTTTGAGTAGAGGGGTGAGCCTACTCGCTCAGTGAATGAGTACTTCATGGAAACAGACTAATGCACTAGTGTGATTACAGATATAATTTGAATAAACGATATGAAATTTAACAACAATAAATACTACACTGAGCAGTTCTAAAACAATATAATTGAAATAACAAAGAATGTAAATATTGCATCCAAAGAATAACTACTAGAAGACTATGCTCTAGTCTTCCTTAACTCTTTCATTTATAAGGAACTCTGTGAACCTATATGATCATATTTTAACTTATGCCCTAATCATATGCAGTGTACTCTGCATATAAAGATCCGTAGCGAACTACGATCCCACCGTACAAGACTTAGCGACACACCCGGGAAATGCTAAGTCTGACTTCCGCCCTGGTCTGCTGCAGGGCCCACAGGCTCATCGGCCTTCAGGCTCATCGGCCTCACTATACTCTCAAAGAGTGAACTCTAGACTCCTCCTCAAACCTGAGCACACAGGCGGAGAGTCTTACCGGGTTACCACCGTGACATCGCACGCGTTGTTGTTGAATAACCCCTATTTACTCCAGTGCCACCGTGACATCGCACGCGTTGTTGTTGAACACTGCCTTTCCATCCTCGTGCCACCGTGACATCACACGCGTTGATGTTGAACACGAGTTTCACCCCCCTGGTGCAGACCTCTCAAAGGGGTTCTACGGTGTTAGGGCACCTAAGTCTATTAACTGATTAACATATAAATAATTAAACAGGAATATCACATTTCATACTTATTTCACATTATGGGTATCACTTGAAAACACATATATATCATTTGTCATCTTCAACATGACTCAGTAACATCCCTTTCTAGGGCATGTCATATCTCATCACCTGCAATTTACGAGATATGTATTGAAATATAAGAAGCCCTGCAGTATGTAGATATCATTTCAGAGAGAACAAGCATATAAAGTTAAATGCACTAGAAACATACAATTCAACAATTAAGCATCACCACATCTCATATCGAGACCTTTCATATTACCATAGCATGATTCATTGAACACCCTATCCTTAGGGTTTCATTTGCCTTATTCATTCATCACATGCCAACACCCTACTCCTAGGGTTGCATTTGCCTCATTCACCTTTTCATTTACCTCATTCACTTGTCACATGTCTCTCACAAGGATTTCATAGGATATAAGCATTCACTAAATAAAGATTGTTTCCAACAAATCATATGCAATCAATATTGACATGAAACCATGGAAATTTAATTAAATTTAGGTTTTCCATATCATTCACTGCGATATCATGTATCCAGAATAAAATTCAATTAAGATAACCCATGAGGTACATCCTAACCACTTATAGGATTACTAGTCCTTTTCAATAAGGTTGAAACTCTAGTGATGTCACAATTTGGTTAAACCCTAATTACATCATTTGATATAAATCTGAAAAACATTCTCACTAGGAAGTGTTGTATACGTTCCTGATATGAATCTACCATTTAGGAATCATTCAAACAGAGAAGGAATCCATAACATATCAATTTGCAACAACTTAAATCAAACGGACACATTCAGGATTGAGAATCACATGCTAAGCATTTAGGGATTTGGATGCTATAATAAAATTTCGTGCATTACACTATTTGAAGGAAGAAACCACTCACCCTAAGGTGTGAAAACACCTCACAACTGCAGCTCAACTCAGGGAATCTCGAATTCCTATCAAATCCCTAGCAAATTTCCCAATTCTTCTTCCATTCAACTCGGAAACCTTGAAAATGAGGGATTATGAAGAAAGGGTGAGAAAAGAGGGAATTTTGACATCATCTTGGATCAAATCAGAGCATGGACGGAATATTTACATGAGAGAGAAGATCCACCATAAAAGTCTATGCAAAGGATCCAAACTTACTTGATTTCACCATTCTTGGGACCGCAGAACCCTAATTCAGCAATTCCTCCTCTTTCTCCACTCAAGCCCTAACTCTCCCTCTCTCTCTAGATTTTCATTTCTCTAGAGTGAATGACGAAGAATGAGAGCTGTGTGTGTGTGTGGTTGCTCATATAGACCATTTGAGCTGCTTGGGTCAATTGCATATTGACCCAACACTCAACTTTAATTATATTGGCTGAATATTCAATTATACAAAAGTTACTGTAATTCGTTTATTTCAGAGATCAAACATTCTCCAACAATTATGGGAATTTATAAAGTTGTTTATAATTGATCTATAAAGCTTCAGTTAAAATTTGAGATCATTTGGAGTTACCAATAAATAATTAAAAATAGAACATTGCACTGCTATATTGCAGTCTGCAGAATATTCGGCCGAGTTTGTCCTGCACAGAACTCGACCGACACCCTTACTGTAGAGATCAAAAGTCATCCAAAAATTATGCCAATTTAACAGAGTGTCTAAAACTGTATTTTTCAAGCACAGTTAAAATTTGAGATCAATTGGATATACCAATAAAAAGATAAAATTCAATTACCACACTGCTGTATAATTCTGGAAATGTGATCGGCCGAGTTTGAAAATTGACCGATAAACAGGTCAAAAAATTCTTCAAAAATTCTGATATTTACCAATATTGTTCACATTTTATATATACAAATCATATCCAAATTTGAAGTAAATCAGAGTTACATATAAAATACTAAAAATCATTTAGTGAGACATTCTACTTATCAAATTCTGTATTCATGTATCATCAAAACCCTATTTTGGGCCGATTAGGGTCTATGCTTCTCAAACCCTAATTCTCAAGACAAAAGAACATTTAAACTTATTATCATAGTTAAAACATCCTAATTATGTTATCATCATTAATTAGATTTCAAGAATGATTATTCCAATTAATCTTTGCAATTGTCTAGGTAAACCCTAGTTTACCAATTAAGCTCAAATGGGGTCGTAACAATTATCTTGGACATTTTAATCATATTCATTTCTCTATTGTTACCACCGAAGGTATACATGCAAAAGGTATTTCTTTTATTTTAGGACATTGCGTGTTCCATACATTATTATCTTGGAACCAAAGTCCAAAGCAAACTGATACTTTTCTAAGTATCCATCAACAGATTGTTTCTAATCCATGTACATCAAATGTCATAATACTTACTTGATTGTCATGTTAATGAAAGGAAGAAACATAAAGTAACATACTCCTATCATTACCCAAGGTTGTTTATCAAAGGGGAAACATATATATTTAACATAGGTAATCCACTCAGCAATCCTTTATTTGTTTGGGAAAGTTCACTTAGCAAACCCTATGTGGCTGGGAAAGTTCAGTTAGCAATCCCTAATTAGTTGGGAAAGTTCATTTAGCAATCCCTATTTAATTGGGAAAGTTCACTCAACAATCCCTATGTGATTGGGAAAGTTCACTTAGCAATTCCTATGTAATTGGAAAAGTTCACACAACAATCCCTATGTAATTGGGAAAGTTCACTTATCAATCCCTATGTTATTGGGAAAGTTCACTCAGCAATCCCTATTTACTTGGAAAAGTTCACTTAGCAATTCCTCATTAGTTGGGAAAGTTCACTTAGCAATCCCTATGTTATTGGGAAAGTTCACTTAGAAATTCCTCATTAGTTGGGAAAGTTCACTTAGCAATCCCTATGTTATTGGGAAAGTTCACTTAGAAATCCCTATTTAGTTTCATTATACTCACTAGATTGTTTCCAAATGACTACTTGATCAGAGTAATAAAAAAGATAACAATCTAAGAGTTCCATACTTGCCCTATCTCCAATAATCATATACCTGGCCAGGGTATATAAGTATTGAGATTAGGTAGTATGCACTTTATTTAATATCATGTTCCTCACTTTTCATATCATTATACACATGATTTTTCATTCCTGGATTTTCTTCAGGAATCACTTCTATATCTCATCTTTTATCACACAGATAAGAGAGATTATAAAGCATTTTAAGGGATACTGAGAAAAATGTAAATTCTCATCTTCCTTGTGTCCTTATAGGACTAGTTAGAGGAAGTTCAAAAATAACTACTTTCTTATTTTTAACACATAGAATCATGAAATGAAATATTAGAATGAATCTATTTCATCTGACCTGTCACAACCCCAGGGTTGACTACTGCATCAGATTGATTCATTGCATAGAATCTCGCAGTTGCTTGTTGTTGACCCTATGCTTGATTGTTAGGTGTTGATGAACCAGCTTGGGATGCTTGTCCATGTCCTTTATTATTATTATAAAACTGCCTCCTTTGTGAGCCTTACTGACTCTGTCTTGGAGGTAGAGTCACCATTGAATTCCCATCTTGTCAATCATTTGCTAGATGTTCCAGTTGTCTACATTGGTAACAGACCCTGGTCACAAAATAGGGTCTGTGAGATCCAGTCACCGATGTTAATGCTATGCCGGGGGCTCTACTTGGAGCAATACTACAATCCCTACCCCTACTTGATGTCCATTGTGTCTGGGTATTGAATCTCGATGGTGATGCCGATGCAGAAAATCTCGATTTCTTAAAACTTTCAGATCTTTGTCCTTGAAATTGAGTGTATACCTTCTTACCACTGGTCTATCATTTCTTGATTTTAGACCTTAAAATCCTCCTTACTGACTCCAAAAAAGTGGCAAACCTCTCCCTATTCTCTAAAGCAGACATAGGAGTGGTCAGTTCAGCATTCAACCCCTTCTCAAAATGTCGAATTCTTTCCTCATCATTAACTGCCATATGCAGACAAAACCGTAACAACTCCATGAACTTAGCTTCATACTCGCTAACGTTCATCTATCCTTGTCTGATCCTCTCAAATTGAGAGATCTTCTCATATAGATATGTCTTAGGGAAGTATCTACTGATGAATTTTTGTCAGAATACCTCGCATCCAACTTCATCACCTGGCCTCTTATCTTCTTCTATAATCCACCAGTGACCAGCACTCACTTTTGGGAGGTACACTGCATGTTTTACCTTCTCAGCTTTAGGAATATCAAGGATCCTGAAAGCCTTCTCCAGCTCCGTCAGCCAAAAATTGGCATCTGTTGGATCAGATGTACCAACATAATCTATGGCTCCAACCCGGTGAAGTCTCTCGAAAGTCTTATCGGCTCCCTGTCCCTCATTGTGGGCTGGTTCCCTAGGTGCAAGTGGTGGCATCCTGTCTGCCATGTGTGTCATGGTTGCCATAAACTGGCCGAACAGGGTATGGAAGGCTAGATTTTCTATCATAGCTGGGTCAAACTGGGGCAGTTCAGGTACTGGCTCCTCCCTAGCTTGATCCCTTGCACCTCCTCCTGGTGCAGCAACACTGCTCTCAGCAGCATGTTCTTCATGTGGCCTAGACATCTTCAAGTTCTTCTTCTCCTATGTGAGCAGAAGATACTATCAGATAAACTAGAAGACACTTAAAACAGACTCAACAACATTAATCCTATGTCTCTGTAGACTCAACAAACCTAGAGCTCTGATACCACTAAATTGTGGCACACCGATCACAAAAACATAATTTACTTAAGAGAAAACATTCGTTAGCAGCAGATTATGGAAAATCACTAAAAATTAAAACCTTTTTACCAAGAGATCCAATAAAGGAAAACTCTTTCACATAGAACCAAAGTAACACATTTACATTCTGGTTTAAAGGTACATGTCTTGGATTATCTCATCTCAAAGATTACAACATCAACTGTTCTGTTAAACTGTATTCAGACAACATAAGAACATTGAGGCATCAAGCCAAATCTCAGATTGATTCATTAAAATCAACTACTCCGAGGACCTGAGAGTACAGAGACGACACATAGGACTCTATTCACACATATACAAAACTTGATAGCCAGTGTCTCCACCTGAGAATTCATTGTTATTCTTGGTGTTGTTGTTGTCCTTCACTTACTGAAGGGTTCCTACCTCCTCGTCCACGTCCACCTAAAAAATGTGGATCCCACGAGGGTGAGACAATTGTAAATTGCCCCAGCGAGAGATATAACTCTCCACTAAAACATTATTATTGTAGTTTATTTGAATAAAACTATGTAGAGGAATTATATATTCAACAACAAATAGATCAATGTCTAAATAGATTAGAGAAGTATTCTTATTCCGAGCATTTCAGCTATAACTTGATAAGTCAGCATGTTGCTTATTTATTGAGGAATTAAGGCACATGTATAACATTTATCCTTCTAGGATATGCTAAGAAGAGTAACATCAACCTTCTCGGTCAGTATGAGATTATATGGAAGAGACATCATGTATCAAACTACAATTAGCTTATCAAGGTATATTGACATCTTTGCTATAGAGTTATAGTCGTAACATATACTCTCTTCAGGCTTAGATCACACAGCTAATTCTTGGTATTGTATTGTGGAGTCATGGCCTGTAGCTATACTCTTTTAATGAAGTATTGGGATCTTAATCCCTCATCTCATCAGGTACATTTTTACTTCTTAACAAGTTCATCATCTTAATTATAGAATATGGGTATTCAGACCCTCAATTCATCATGGAATACTTGTTACCACTTATTAGGTAACCAATACCTTCAGGTCATCTGACCAAGGTAATCATGATTCTTGCTACACAAGCATTCCACATAGTTCACAAAGCTCATATCACCTCTTGTTACCCCTTAATAGGAAACAAGGCATATTATGGCTTATGAAGCCAATAAACAATTTCAATAATTAAAACATCATATGGCACACAGGGCTCATTAATTTTAGGTTACCTCTCACTAAGAAACAAAGCATATGAAGACTTATAAGGTCTATAAAACATTTTCAATATACAAAGCATCATGGCCCATACCTGGCTATGCTCATCATCTCAACATACCTGCATGATTAATGCTCATGATAACAATTATATCCATTATATATCAGTACCATGCAAGACAAGGGTTTTCTTATTACATTCATAATTCATCACTCTGTATTTGAGATTCACATAGGATCACTCTGTGTTAGGACTTCACATAGCATCACCCTATATTAGGGTTTCACATAGCATTACCCTGTATTAGGGTTTATTATATCATATTACCCAATTTAGGGTTAGGATGATCTATCCACATCAGGTTAGGGTTTATCATGTCCTTTTTACCCAAATTAGGGTTTACTGTAACATTACATAACATCACCATGGATTAGGATTTTGTATCACATTCATCACCCTATATTAGGGATTTACACATCATTACCCTGAATTAGGGTTTCACTCGAAATTGTCCTGAATTAGGGTTTCTCATGTCATTTTCCTAAATTAGGTTTGGACCATCCCTCTAGATTAAGATTTCACAAAGCATTTTCCTAAATTAGGGTCAGGGCTCATCAACCTTCTCAATCAGGGTTTCATGATCTCTTTATTAAGGATCATACCCTAATTACATACTATATTCATGTTGAAAGTGTTGAGATTTAATCATTACATGATTGCCATTCATGTAGGAATTCCTCTCTCTTTCACCCTCTCTAGGATGTCAATTATTTCAATCTTAATTGGATTAGGTCCAATCAACTTGAATGAAGGGTTGTCACAGCATATTAAGTCATTGCTTTCATAAGCATCAAGGGTTCACCACTCAAAAGGTACTAATTACCCTAGTACCTCAAAGGTATAACCATTGTAATCACCTTTGATTTACATCATTATTAATCAAGTAGTTAAATGACCTTTATTCACATTAGGTGTCCAAATGGTTTGACCAGTTGAATCTCAAATGGTCTTGATTACTTAGACCCCAAACGGTCTTGGTCACTTAGATCTCAAACGTTCTCGGTCACTTAGACCTCAAACGGTCTTGGTCACTTAGACCTCAAATGGTCTTGACCAATTAAGTTCAAATGGTTTGAAATCATTTAGCAAGGTTGGTGCTTGAAACCATTTAGCCAAATCAAGTTGAAACCGATTGAACATATAAAACTGTTTAGACAAAACATTTTGAAACCAAATGAAATTGGGTCTCCAAATGGTTTGAGACCGTTTGGTCCCAAATGGTCTTAAGACCGTTTGGTCCAAACCCTCTCAAAATCGAATGGACCAAAACGATATCCATCAACTAAATCCATTTCAAGGTTTCACCTGTTGAATCCACCTATCAATTGAAACATTGAATTAAACTCAATTGAACCATTAAATCACCCTTCAATTGAACCATCAATTAGGGTTTTAAATTTAAGAAACCATCAATTAGGGTTTTAACCTAATTGAATTAGGGTTTGAAATCGAGATACCTTCAATTGTTGATATTGTAGGACTAATTTTATTGAAATCATTGAATCACCACTTAGCCATGTCATGACCTGACCTCAATCGGTCTTGAGTTCATTTGGTTAACCTCTAAATGGTCTTGAGACCATTTTACTAGTCCCATCATTGAAATTTGTGAAATTTAATTAGGGTTTGCATCATAGAATCGATCATCAATTGAGCTATTGATTGTATTTCAATTTGATATCACTAGATCTTCAACCATCTAATCATACTTTATCATAGACTTCCAAACAGTCTTGGTTGACCTCCAAACGTTCTTGAGACCATTTGGGTGACCTCCAAATGGTCTTGAGACCGTTTGGGTTAGTCAACCCATAAAAATTAAATCAATCAATTAAGAATTTCAGCACTCAATTTGATTAGGGTTTGATACTTGATGGACATTTAACTGATGAACCCTTTGAAACCAATCAATTGGATTTAATGGGTCATCAACCATCAAAATCAGCATATGAACTCCAACTGGTCAACTATGGTCAACTATTCCAAATGGTTTTGAAACCGTTTGGTTTCAAATAGCTTGATGAAACCATTTGGCTAATTTATTGAAACCGATTGGACTCAAATTTTGAAATTGTTTGCAATAGATATTTGTGGAGGTGTGTTCTTATGATGATGTCATCATCATCAACCTATAAACCCACGAAGATTTCTATGATTTTCATGGTGATTGCATCAATCAATCAGATAAAATTTCAAGAATGAAGAAAGGATCAACAATTGATAGAGGTATGAAATCACTAATAACATTCAAGGGTTCAAGTTATATAACTCGCCTTCAATTTAGCTTCAAAGCTTCAACCTCCACGTCTCTAATGGTGAAAGAAACACCTTCCACTATCCCAAGCTCGTCCTTAAGCTTTGAGTGAAAAAGAATGGCTAGAATTGAAGATGGAATGGAGATATGAAGAAATCATGCATTGATTTTCGATTTCCACCATGGAATCAAGGTGAAAAGAGGTCATGGAGCTTACCAACAGGTTGGGGGTCGTCCTCCTGATCCTCCAAATCTCCCTTGGTCATTTTTGAAGCAAAGTGTGAAAGTGGTTTCGAAAAAGCCTCTCAATTGAGTTGTAAAAGGTGTTTTTATAAGAAATTCAATGAGAGAGAAAATATTTTATAAAATCCTTTTAATTCCAAAAATTGGTGCCACCTCTTCCCCATAAATTCCTTGCATGTAAATCCATCTTCCTCTCCTTATAATTCCTCTTCATTATCCATGAATTAAGGAAAAGCAAATTAAGCACCTTAACCCTTATAATAATAATATCCTAAAGTTAGTGGATAATTCTTTTTCTTTTAATAATGTGAGTGAGTTATCCACTTCCTTTAGATATTTGGTTGCCTTTGCAAGGCACATGGTCTTCCATTCTTTTGCAAAATCATCCCTCACCTTTTGGTTGAAGGGATCTTCAATTAATATATTTATTTTTGCATTAAATTGAAGTAAAGTTCCAATTATGCTTAAATCTTGATTATTTTAATATCAAGATTCTCTTTCTTCCAAAATGATTCAAATGAGGCGCCCCTCTCAAATTATTTTCTCTACATGATGCCAAGAATCATGAGGGACCCTCTTGAAGTGTTATTTTTTATATTGAACCCTAAATTTTGGGTAAATTGCACATTACACCAAAACTAGGTTTTAATGCACAAACATTGCTCAACATGTTCTTTCTTGTTATTCAGGCCCCTACAAGCCATACCTATGCATCATTCTCATTCCTATTATGCTTAAATACTAGAGGAACATTTCACCATGTAACATTTGCAATTTAACCCCTTAACTTGGGTAATTTGCACTTTAGCCCAAAATAATTAAAACATTATTTCAACATTATTCAAAAAGGACAAAATTTGAAATATAAGTTCCTCTTGAGCCTTAATTACTTTTAAAGAGATAAGAGAAATAATGCAATCAACTTTATTAAGCAAAACATCTAGGTTTAAGCATAACCCATGTCGGGGATGTTACAGATCCCAACATAGGCACCCTTGGGTGTGCGATATTGCTTAACGACCTTGAAAATAATATATTTCTAAAGCTTAGCAAAGAACATATATGTTTCATCATTAAAAAATACAAATTACATACTGATTATAATTTTTCTTTCATAGTATGAATATAAAAATCAATGTATATCAAAGGATGCCAATATGAAATAAGGAATAAAGATATCAATATTTTTGTGGTTATTACATCCTTAGTCATAAAGGGACCTGAATATGAACTGTCAAAGCACTCTAATGCCCCATATGTGATGGGCAGGTCTTTTAAACCTAGGTTCCTAGGCCCTTGGATGACCTAGGTGGGAATAAAAAAATTAAGGTCCAATTCAACCAACTTTGAAGTTCTAATAGTCTGATTTGTGTATGATTTAGGTAAAATTCAACCAATTAAGATAACTTGGGTTTGTAATGGGTTATATCAGTTGAAAAAAGTATGTATTAGGCCAAATAAGGTATGATTTATCCAAATAAAGTTAGATTTGACAAAATTATCTCTAATTTTTGTTAGTTTAGAGAAATTCTTGGTATGTTAGGTGTGGAAAGCTTATCTTACACAAAATTTGGCATGTTTAGTCAAAACGGGCAAGTCTGTCTGAGTATAGGTCAGATATTGGTCAAGTAGGAAATATTAGGATCCATTTTATCTGACTTGGGTCACTTTATGTGTGCTTTATGCCAATTTAGTATTGATTTGGACACAATGCCATATTAGGTTAGCGTAGTCCATAAATAGGAAAGTTACTGTTAATTTAGTTTAGATATCGATCAAGTAGGTTCAGTGGGGATCAATTAGGTTGAATTTAGGTCACATTATGTATGTTTGATGACAACTTTGGATTGATTAAGCTTACAGAAAAAGGGGAAATTGAAGTTGATAGTGTTGAAGAGGGAGTCTAGATAAGGAAGAAAGGATCCAATTGTAGATCTGCATACATGTATGTTGGAGGGAATGAGATGTACATTTCTCATTAAGCTTTAAAACTTCAGGTTTGCTCAGAATATTTGCTTCTAGATGCACCACATTTTAAATGATCTACTCTAATTTTTCATTCATAGTATGAATATAAAAATCAATGTAGATTGAAGGATGCAAATCTGAAATAGGGAATAAAGATACCAGTATTTTTTTGGTTGTTACATCCTTAGTCATAAATGGAACCACATATTCACTAACAAAGCGCACTAATGCCCCATATGTGATGGGAATGTCCTCCAAACCTAGGCTCCTAGGCCCTTGGATGACCTGGGTGGGAATAAAAAAAATTAAGGCCCAATTCAACCAACTTTGAAGTTCTAATAGTCTGATTTGCGTATGGTTTAGGTAAAACTAGACCAATTAAGGTAATTTAGGTTTGAAATGGGTTGAATCAGTTGAAAAATGTATGTATTAGGCAAATAAGGAATGATTAATCCAAACAAAGTTAGATTTGACAAAATTATCTCAATTTTTTGTTAGTTTAGAGAAACTTTTGGTACATTAGGTGTGGAAAGGTTATCTTACACAAAACTCGGCATGATTAGTTAAAATGGGCAAGTACGTACGAGGTCAGATATTGGTCAAGTAGGCAATATTAGGATCCATTTTGTCTTACTTGGGTCACATTACGTGTGCTTTATACCAATTTAGAATGCTTAAGATAAGAGATAACTAATATCCATTCACATCGTAATATATTTTCTAATGTCATGGAATATATATATATATATATATATATATATATATATATATATATTACCGCTAACAAAATATATGTACATTTTTAAAAAACCTTAATTGAAATTAGAATGTTACCAAATGAATCCAAACACCCATTCTCGATCTACTACTTACCCCATCTTGCATTCCATGGCCACTCGAATCATGTGCAACAACCTACAATGTCTACCAAATTGCATTAAAAACAAAAAGGAAGTGAAAATCCAACAAGACACGAGGGTTGTATAGAAGTGTAAGTTATAGCATAGGGTATTAGAAAAATACATGAAAGAAGGATCAAATCAAACCAAATGTTAGTTTATGATATGAATTTAGACTTTATAATATAGAAAATGATGAGACCACTAGTATGTTTACTTTATTTTTCTTGAGATTAGCTCAAACTTTTTTTGACAGTTCTGCTTCATGTTGTACCATTTTTAGTCAATACTTGTGACTACTTGCTGCTATACACTGTGCTAGTTATTAGACATGTAGGACATGTAGTTTTGTTGGTTGACACATAAGTAAATACCAATGATCTTCAAGTTGATCATCGCATGCTTTATGTATATTTAGGAAAAAATGAGTCCAATTTAGGCCAAACAAAGTCTGATTTGACCAACTTAAGTCTAATTTATGATAGTTTAGACTAGATTTGGATACATTTTCCAAATTAGGTTAGCGTAGTCCAAAAAGAGGAAAGTTACTGTTAAATTAGTTTAGATATAGATCAAATAGGTTAAGTGAGGATCTATTAGGTCGAATTTAGGTCACATTATGCATGTTTTATGTCAACTTTGGATTGATAAAGTTTAGAGAAGAAAAGGGGAAATTGAAGTTGATAGTGTTGAAGAGGTAGTCAAGATAAGGGAGAAAGGATCTAATTGTAGATCTGCATATATGTGTGTCGGAGGGAATGGGATGTACTTTTTTCAATAAGCTTTAAAAGTTCATTTTGAATGTTTGTTTCCAGATGCACCACATTTTAGTCAATTTCTATGTTTCCCTTTTAAACAATTCCATGTATGAGACATGTAGAGTATGTATATATATATATATATATATATATATATATATATATATATATATATATATATATATATGACAAAACTGTAAATGATGTATCTTCATGTAGCTCGACACATTCTTTTGGTTAAACAATTTTTGATTTAGGGCAAATAAGGTCTGACTTTGCCATATGAGGTCTAATTTTGCAAAATAAGTTCTAGATTAAGATGAACATGGTTGGGTTATGTTTGTAAGCGTCACCTTACACCAAGCTTTTGGCCGAATAAGGGATAGTTTGTTCTGATTTAGGTTATACTTACATTTAGTAGGTTAAATTAGGATCAATTAGGTTGATTTTAGGTCAAATTATGTGTGTTTAGGTCAGATTTTGATTATTTAAGCTTAGATAAGAAAATGACATTTTCATTGATGGAATTTTATAGGTATTCAAGTAAGGGAGAGAGGAGTCAGCTCTAGGATTGTGTATATGTGCATTGGAGGGAAAGGGGTATACTTTTGCCATTAGGATTCAAAGGCAATATGGGTAGTTCATGTGCTCATAAAAATATTTTCAATAAAAATTATTTCCTTTGTATACAATACCAACTTTAAATCTTATTTCTTTCAATATTGTTATAGTGATTACATATTTTCCTATCATTTCTATACTTTACACCAAATCAGGAATGTTTAGGAAAAATAAGGTCTAGCTAGTTTTAGTTTAGTTCAGACATTGGTCAAATGGGTAAAATTAGGATCAATTTGGTCTAGTTAGGCCAGTTTATGTGTGCCTAATGCCAAGTTATAGTTGCTTAAAAAGCATAGGTAACTAATATGCATCGATACTGTAATATGTAGCTGAATCTCACTAAGTGTAAATATCCATGACTAAACAAATATAAATATATGTATATGAGTGTAATACCAACCAAATATTTGTAAAATCTTAAAAATCACTTTCAAATACTTAGGATCTGACTTAGGTGCCCACAATCCAACCTACATGCCTATGATTTTCATGCCACAGAACTATATTGATGTAAGACTAACAAATAGATGTGAAAAAATTGTGAAATATCTTTAAACACCTAAGTGCACAGGATCCCAACATAGCCACCGTTGGGTGCACACTATTTCTTAACAGCCTTAGACAATAATTAATAGTATGAATATAAAGATCAATATAGATCACAAAATGCAAATATGAAATAGGGAATAAAGATAGAAATATTATTGTGATTGCTACATCCTTAGCAGTGCACAATGCATGCTTACAGTTAGATTTGAATAGGCCAAAGTGTGAGAATAAAAGAATTTACACACCTCTAATGGTCAATGAAGAAAATGAGAAATTGACTGCCAAAATTTACAATTTGTAAAAGACAACTGAGAAGAAACAACATAGTACAAAAAACCTAGACTTCTTCCTCTGGATGATGCCGACCAATGTGAGGAAACGGTGTTCCCACGACGTCCTCTCATTCTCAGCTAACAACTAGAATAACATGTATTGTCAAGAAGGAAATTTTATCCTAGAAATAAAAGGAAGGAGAAGTCATGGTCAGAATTGCTATCCTAAACTGTTGACATCAGCCTAATCAGAATCGTCAGGTAGAGTCCTCACCTTTATTGCCTTATGAATCTGGCGAGACGCCGATCCAATGACCCATCAAAAGCTGTTGATTTCTCAGACGCCGTCAACTTTCACGCGCACCTCATGCTCCTATGAAAATCCATGTCGGCACCGCAGCTGTTTCTAAATAATGAACTGTGTAGGGCTTTGCAAACTTCATTCACCGTTGTGGCTGGATGATAGGAAATAGGGGGGAGAAGATGAGTGGGAAATAGAGTAGTGGATGAGAGAAGTTGTGGCCGGAAAGGGTGAGAAGACATGGCGGGGCGCTCAGAGTCGCGGGAGGTGAGGGTTGGAAAAGGGGGGTGTGCGCTATGCGGAGTCGCAACAGTGGGAGTGGGGGTTGGGGTAACATAGTTTTTGTGAAAGACATCGTAACAAAGGGTTATGCTTTGTTTCTTTTTTTATACAAAAAAATAGCCAAAATATTAACGTTTTGTAAAGGGTGAATAATACTGAGTGGCTACCAACAGCCGGTTGTTGTAGTGAGATAACAAAAAAATTGGGTAGAAATAATAAAAAGTTTGACTAGAATAATAAAAAATTTTGACTAGAGATAACAACTTATTTTAAGAAAAAATTATATTATCTGGATAACAAAAAGATTGTATAGATATAATAAAAAAAATTCCTCGAAATTACAAATAATTTGATTAGAGATAATAAAAAATTTGTAAAAAAATAACAAAAAGTTTGACTAGGGACAGCAAAAAGTTTAACTAGAGATAACAACTAATTTTTAGGAAAAATTATACTATTCGAATAACAAAAAAATTAACTAGAGATAACAAAAAAATTGTCTAGAGATAACAAACAATTTGACTAGAGATGACAAAAAAATTGAGTAAAAATAACAAAAAGTTTGACTAGAGATAACAAAAATTTTTACAACAAAAACAACACGCTAGAATGAGAGATAACAACTCGATTAGAAGAAGAAAAAACATTACGACTGGCACTACTTCGATCCTCTCTCCTTTTTTTCTCACACCAAAATACCTAAAATGATAAGGAGTGATCTAATTTAAAACATCAGACCAACAATAACAAAACATTATATCAGAGATAGTGATTTTATTAAAGAAATAAGTTAATAATATTACTTCTCTCATCTCTTTTATTTAAGATTGCATATTATATTTTCAGAAATATGTCGACAATAGTCCTATTGAATTGTATTTTTCAAAAAAATCTAACGATTTTTATTTCGATAAAAAATATATAACAATTTGAAAGTTATCAGCAAAATAAATATCTGTCACTTTTTTTTCTCTCCGTACAACCACTCTCTCTCTCCCGTTCTCTCTCTCACGCTCTTTCTTTTTCTTTTTCTTCCACTTTTTTTTCTTTCCTCTAACCACCCTCTCTCCCCACATACACATTTTTCAGCCAAAAGATGTCAGCGTTCTCGGAAAGACCACTACTGCAAATTGCAGTTGCCATGGTGTTGCATTTGAGTCTGTGCGCTAGAAGTGAAAAAAGATACAGAATCTGATCTCACATTGGTGTTGTATAGTAAAGTTCTAACACATAGTTCTAGCCGCTGTAATATCACGAACCCCATTAAATCTAAACATGCAATACAATTGCCCAAATATGATCGGCCCAAAACTCAACAAAAAATGAGGCTATACTACAATAAATGATCAAAGTAGCTCTAAAGCAAAACAAGGATTGGATGAAGCGATGGAGGAGAACCACGATAGCAACTCCTTTGTGAATCGATTAACTTACAGCGACTTCTTCCATGAAGAGCATGGGGCCGTCTTCATTTTGCACGACAACACTCTGCACTTGATGGGAATCCACCTTACGACCAAGGCATTTGTCCAATAATATATAAATGAAGTGGGTAAGGCTAAGATAGAATAGATTACTTTTATTTTATCCATGATAGTTGTTAACACATGTAATTCCGGTGGTCAAACATATTCACTATAAAGTGTTTGTCTGCATGGATGACTCATTAACTTTTGTAGACATACATAAACGAGCCAACGAGAACCTCAACACCGTATCACAACTTAAAAACATTGCATATTAGCCTCAAAAGAAATAAATGTCTCTTACCATGAAACAATCATTTAAAAATTCATCAAGTAAACCATGCTCGAATTAATTTATTTGCAAGATTAAAACCATCTTTGGTTAAGATAGCGAAAAAAGAATGACGGCCGCTAGGGTTTCCGCAGAGGGTGCGGGCGATCGACGATCTCAGGAAGATGATGGAGATGGGGATCCTCCCTCCGGCCCTCCGGGCACGGTAATGCTTGGTTCCTCTGGCCTGTCCCTCAGCTTCGCCTCGCACAGCCAACGGAAATCCACCCATGATCATACGACGGCCCCAGCCAACGGCGGCACGTCCATGGACTGCGACATGCAGGATTCCCCCGCTGTGTTTCCTCCTCTGTCGGGCCAAACCCAGCCGTCCGCTGAACCACATGGCACCGTTAAGCTATCCTACAAGGACACGGTCACCCAAAGATCGCGTGACAATCCGAGGAACTTCATCCACATTGATGCAGACACCAACGACACCAAGCTGCTACCTTCTGATATTGAGGTATCTGCCGCGGAGGGCTTTCCGGCCTTCAAACTCCGTCAAGAAGCACTAGAAGACCTTATGAAGCCGTGGCAGTATTCCCTTGTAGTCAAGCTCCTCGCTAGGGAGATCGGCTATCTCACGCTCAGAGATAGAATCAAGGCCATGTGGAAACTGGTGGGGGGTTTCAACCTTATCGACGTAGCGAACGACTACTACATCGTGCAATTGCAGGTGGAAGAGGATTACATCAATGCGCTCACAGGCGGTCCTTGGCCAATCTTTGGCTCCTACTTAACGGTGCAAAGGTGGTCTCCGGCGTTCTCTCCGGATAGAGCTTCACCCCCAAGCATCGTAGCTTGGATTCGTATACCCAACCTGCCGATCCACCTATACCAAGAGGTGCTGCTGCAAGAGATTGGCAATCGTCTAGGGAAGACAATTAAGGTTGATTCAAACACCATGCTCCAGAGGAGAGGACGATTCGCGCGCCTGGCGGTGGAACTCAACATGGAATTGCCCCTAGTTCCGGCAATCTGGGTGGACGGGATTCGCTATAAGGTGGAGTATGAGAATATCCCTTATATCTGCCTTCACTGCGGCAAAGAAGGCCACATCGAAAAAGACTGCAAGAAGAAGATCGACGAGGAGCACGCGGCAAGAAGAGCAAATATCGAGGCGGGGGCCCTTATCCCTACCCCCACACCAGAGCACATGGCAGGCTTCTCCGAGGACATCCACGCTAAACCGGTAGTGCGGAAGCCAAGGAAGAAACAACCCTCGCAACCACAACGCAACATGTTCCAAGGCCACAACAAGTTCCAAGGTCTGGAGACAGAACCGAAAGAGGAAGGTGAAGTCCAAGAGATCATTGATGCAGACACGGTGGCTGAGCGCATCGTTAGTGGAGGAAACGACGGCATCGACTGGAGCCTAAGGAAGAAGAATTACAGATCTACTCGAACTCCTGGAACTTCATCATCTTCTCATCCCCAACCAGTACCCAACAACCCGCCCTCCCGGATCCCTACCACCCCAACACCTTCTGCTCCACCCACGGACACGCCCTTCCGGTGACGAGGTCCTTCAAGGCCGATCTACGAAACCTCATCCCTTCGTCTCCACCCATTTTAGTATGGGAACCACGGGTCCATCCTATGTTCCTTACATAAGCCCGGCGAAATCCTCTGCTGGTATCCACCTACGAAACCGAAAAGTGATACATGCGGGAGACCCTGGACGTGCATCAACCAGGAAGCGAGGAAAACAACCACACTTACAGGACTTAGAGCAGGCTGCGCAGGAGATGGGATCCTCAACTCTTGAAGAAAGTACCCAATGAAGGTCATGTGCTGGAATGTTCAGGGTATCAGTGACGACGATACCCAGAACAACATGAAAAACCTTGTCAACCGTTATCATGTTTCTGTAGTTGGTATCTTTGAACCTCGTTGCAGTGGAAACAAAGCTACCTTGATCATCAAGAAGCTGGGTTTTCGTCAATCTCATAGAGTCAAAGCGGTCGGTTTTGCTGGTGGTATTTGGGTCCTTTGGAAGACGGGTACCCAAGTCGACATCCTTCTTTCCCATAAGGAATTTGTTCACTACTGCATAGACAACTCCTTTCTCTGCACCTTCGTCTATGGGGGCACCACTAGAGGCAGCAGAAAATTCCTTTGGCATCACCTTAACCTTCTAGCCCCCGAGATCACCTTGCCGTGGGTGGTGGCGGGCGATTTCAACGTGGTAATGTTCCAATCGGAGAAATTTGGCAGTAATTCTTTCGACAAAGCGAATAGCAACGACTTCATTGAAGTTGCTGCCTCCTGCAACCTCCACAATCTTAGCACCAATGGCGCGTGCACCACCTTCAGGAGAGGTCTCCTACACGAGAAGCTAGACAGAGCGCTTGGCAATGGCCTTTGGCTCGATCTTCCCAAATCGTCTCCGGTTCTTGTCCTTGAAAGGAACAACTCGGACCATGCCCCAATCCTGATCACCCATGAAGATGCTCGCAACAGGAAACACACCTTCCATGGCACTACAGCCAGCTGGTCCGAGACAAAGGGTTTCGAGGAGTTTCTGCAATGCAACTGGGACCCCGGGGTTCCCTTTGGGGAGGCGGGCTCAGGTTTTCTGAAGAAGGCTGCTCAATGGGCCGCGAAGAAGAAGAAGGAAGACAGAAGAACAAAAGATAGAATCGGGAACATGATTCGTTGGAATCAATTCCAACTAGCTCTTAATTTCAATTACAACCTCGCCAAAGACACGGTGGAGCTTCAATGTCAATTAGACGAGATCCTTCGGAGGGAAGAACTGGACTGGCAACAAAGGGCACGCTGCTCCTGGATCAAGCTGGGCGACAACAACACGAAATTTTTCCATTCCATAGTCAAATCGAGACGAAGCATGAACAAGATCACACGCCTAAAAGACCCTAATGGGAACTGGATTGAAGAAGGTACAGCGCTAAACAACCTCATCTTATCCTTCTTCTCTGATGTCTATCAGGAGAAGTCGCTCGACCGCCTCCGTCTAGAGAGTGCTTCCTTCGTCGGCAATTATACTTCACCAGGTGCGGACGTTTTGGAGGCCCTGGCCCGTATCCCTGATAGCGAGGAGATCAAGTGCTCTCTCGATTCCATGGCACCCCTGAAAGCTCCGGGCCCTAATGGCATCTCCGCTTTCTTCTTCCAGAAGCATTGGACGACGCTCAAGCAGCAAGTCTATAATCTGGTACAAGGCCCCTTTACGGGCCGCCCCATTACGCAAGGTTGCACGAACTCCACCTTAATCCTCATCCGTAAGACGTCGCAACCGGATTCTTGCTCGCAACTACGTCCGATTTCCTTGAATAACGTATGTTCGAAACTCTTATCCAAGGTCATCGCCAATAGATTCAAGCCCCTCCTATCGGCATGGATTTCACCCTTCCAGTCAAGCTTTGTGCCGGGAAGGAAAATCGGAGATAATGTCGTCCTTGTCCAGGAGATCATTCATTCTATGGAATCCAAACAGCACAAGAAGCACACCTGTGCCATTACGCTTAACCTCATGAAGGCCTTCGACAAGCTCAGTTGGCCCTTCATCGCCGATACCCTTTCAAGGACGCATATTCCCAACAATCTTGTTCATATCATAATGCATATTATCTCCTCGGGCACAACATCTATTCTTTGGAACGGGGAGGACATTGGCTCCTTCAGACCGTCGTGTGGAGTAAAGCAGGGAGACCCCCTCTCCCCATATATCTTCATTCTCTAGCTTGAGTGACTGAGTCAAATGATTGAAGATGAACTCACATAAGGCAACTAGAAGCCTGTACGCTTAACTAGACAAAAACTAGCCTTCACCCACGTATGTTTCACAGACGATATCATTCTATTTGGGGAAGCTTCTGTTCGTCAAGCTGCAATCATCAATAGGTGCCTGTATCGCTTCGGCCAAGCATCTGGTCAGTTCCTTTCCCATGGCAAATCCTCAGTCTTTTTCTCCTCCAGCACTCCACGCATTGTTCGGGCAGCTGTCAGTCGCGCCCTAGCAATCAAGGAGACTTCAGATTTGGGGCGTCACTTAGGCGTCCCAATCATCCACAAAAGGAAAAGCAAAATTCACTATCAATACCTGGTCGATAAGATCTGCTCACAGATCCATTCCTGGAAGAACAGGTTCTTATCCATGGCCGGCAGGGTCACCCTGGCGAAATCCGTCCTCTCCGCCTATCTGTGCTATACTATGCAATCCACCCTTCTTCCTGCTTCTACCTCGGACAAGATTGATCAATTGATACGAAATTTCATCTGGAGTGGCTCGACGGACCCCAAGAGGATACACTTGGTTGTCTGGAATCACTTAATCAAACCTCCCCACAAAGGAGGCCTCGGTATACGATCGGCGGCGGGCTCAAATAAAGCACTTCTTGCTAAGCTCGCGTGGGAATACACCCAACAAAGCCAGGCGCCTTGGACGAAACTAATGCAGGCCAAATATGGAGGACAACGCCTTGGTTCTTCTTATGGCTCGCACACCTGGAAAGGAATTTGCACACTGGTGCCTCTCATTCTGAACAAATCGTCAATGACTGCCATCTCCGGTGAACAAACAAACGTATGGACCGATCATTGGGTTGGCGATGGGGTCGCCCCTACCCTCCGCGGAAGCCTGATAATCCCAGATGGCATTAGGGACATGACAGTGTCTTCCCTAGTTTCTGACATAGGCAAGTGGGACACGAGTTTCATCAACTTTTGGTTCGATGACCAGACTGCACAAGCCATTGCTCTCACGCCGCCTCCATGGCCTGACTTTGGAGATGATCGTCGCTTATGGCTTCCGTCCGCCAAAGGGATTTTCTCCTCCAACTCAGCATACAAAATCATCATGAACTGCATGGACTCTGCCAACGTCGACTGTTACGACGCAATCTGGATCTTGAAGACCCAGCACCGTATCAAGACCACCTTGTGGTTAATTCACCATGACAGACTGCTCACGAACGTCCTCAGGGTTAGGCGTCATCTCACACTGGATCCCTCGTGCGAGAGATGCCAATGACCTATTGAAGATACTCTCCACGCTATTAGAGATTGCCCGCAGGCCATGGCTGTGTGGCATACTCTATTACCTTCTGATGCAACACTATTTTTTTCTCTGGGTACCATCACAGAATGGATTTCATATAACTTGAAGACCCTGAGGAAAGCTCCCAATTGGGACGTCTGCTTTTCCATCACCTGCTGGTGGCTCTGGAAAACTAGGAATCTCCACATCTTCGAAAATAAACTTGTTCCCCCTCAGGTGGTTGTCACTCAATGCAAGGCAGAGACTATAGCTTCTTCTCTAGCTTTCTCGTCTCCTCTGTCACAACCTGCTGTCCCGACCTCCGCAAACCTTCCCTCTACTCCTTGGTCCATCATCATCCATGTTCGTACGACAATCAACAAATCAGTAGGTGCATGTGCTACCAGAATGATTGTCAGGGACAGGCAGGGTGTCTGGTTACACGCTCAGGCTCAACGATCTCCTGGCATAGACCCTATGCGCGGCGAACTGATGGCCATCAGAGCAGCTCTATTGTATGTGAAACAAACAAGCATTGGCCCAGGTGTCTTGATCATGGATTCTTGGAATGCATCGAGTTGGATCGAAGACCTTGCAGAACCACCACCTAGATATACCCTCCTATCCAAAGCCATCAAGATCCTTTGCACGGAACTACCTCTTTTCAAGGTGGTGTTCCAGAGACGAAGCCAGAACAAGCTCGCAAACTGGCTGGCACAGCAGTGCTTAAAGCAACCAGAAACCTCTTATGCATGGGCAACTTGCTCGGCTCCTCTTCTAGCTTTCTACCAGGATGATATGCAGTCTCTCTTCAAGACCTCTAGTTCTATTCCGTCTACCATGTAATGTTTAGCTACTAGTTTCTAGTTTTTGCAAAAAAAAAATCATTTAAAAATTCATCAATTCTCTTATCGTATTATTTGCGTGTAATGATTTTCACTATAGAGTAGTTTACCTTCTACTAGAAGTGGAACATGCTAACTGGAGAATGTGTTAGACTGAATGAATATTCTTGAGCTACTTTGTCTAGACTAGAGTATGAGAATGTCCTATGATTTTATTGACTACTCTACAAGAAGAAGGTATATGCCATTTTTTTGTAAATGAGTGCCCCCAATAGATATGGATTTTTTTCTTATAAAGGTGAATTTGGTGCAAAAACTATGTTGTGTGTATAGAATTTTGGGAGATATGTTTGCCACTACATCCTACATATGTATTCATCTTGCTCACTGGATATGGCCTAACGTATACGATCCACTTAGGATTAATATTGTATTTTTGCTTGCCTTGGGTTTTAAAACAACAAGCCGGACTACTCGATCTCAAACAAGTACAAAAGACACATGTGTGTTAGATGTGGCATACAAATTCAAGTATACAAAATTAAGTAATTGTTTTATGAACTTACATAGAATTCAAATAAAATAATTACATCACATTTAACTTATGAGAGGTTTTGGTTCATTCAATAATTGATGTGCATTTTTCTTACCCCAAACTCACCACTCGAGAGATCCTATATTTAAACATGATAAATAGCACGAAACATACATCCACAAGAGGAAGAGTCTTATTGTAGAATTATTTAAAAATTGAATCTCAAGAGGCAACCTATTTAGGAGGTTTTGAATTGATTATTTGTCTTAAGAACTAAGTGATTAGCAAGAATATGTTTGATTGTTGGTTCAAATTAATATAATTTTACTAATAAAACAATTATGTAAAGTAGTAACTAAGATGAAAATTATAAATTTATGTAGAAAGCATGTCATAGATTCATAATGCATTCCCCATGATAGAGGTTTCATTAATTCACTCCTCTATCCTATGTCTTAGTCTACAATTAGTATTTGCACCAAACTTTTAAACACAACAATCGATGTATCTTACTTCACAAGTAGAATATTATGTCAAACCATTGATATCAATCTTATCACATGATCATCATATCTGGGAGATCGTGTTGCGATATCTATGAAAATAAACTATTTGTAGTATAACCAAAACCATCATCATAGAAACATTGATATTGTTAGATCATCTAGATATGTGTTAACCCAATATGCATAAGGGTTGGTGAACAAGCACACATTATAGAAACAAAAAAAGACTCTATGAATAACAAGAGTCATATAATAACCAATGCAAAAGGAAAATATGAGATTATGTGAATAGTGGGGTACTCTACACACCCCACTTGAAGAACCACTCAGCTACTCATGATAAGATGTAGGAATAGAAAGTGGAGAAGAAGGAAGAGAATGAATGGATGAGTGACATGACAAATACCATTCATAGTGTTAGAAATCACCCACCCATCCACTTTCCAATATTTTGTTGAATGTCATCATAAGCGCAACTCCTTGATAGATCCTCTGCACATTGTCTTTGGCCTCACATGACAACAACTAGAGTTGGAAATCCATTTTTTGAACATGTAAGGGCATTATTTATATGACATAGACATATTCCAAGTGGTGGGGATCACTACCGATGGATACATCTCCATCTATATGAATCGATGAGATGTTGCTAGTTGTCCAAATAGAAAGACTGAATGGTTGTCTAACCCTCTAGGGTGACATTGTATGAGTACCTATTAGTATTTTCAATATTCGACACTCTAATATTAATGATACACATATTATCCATTTATGCAACTAATTTATGTTTTAAGTGTTGTAGATGATATGAACTTAAACAATTGATGTTTGTTGTGTGGTAGTTTAACGTTTGGATGCTTATATATAAAGTTATACCACAATCTATAAAATGTATAGTTGGTAATTGTATATATTGATAAATATCATGTATGAATACGTGACAAACGATCATAAATCATCGGAAGCCCATTTTTACACATTAATATCGTCATTAAATAGTTAACTTTAATCATAAAAATTATTTGACCTATTTTCAAAATTTAGGACTTCATGGGTCATAATCATTTTTGGTCAAGTTGTAATTCAACTGAAAGCTTAATAATTAAATTATAGGTTGACTAAGATGTATCACTTACATCTTTAAATAGAGAAAGCATTGCCTTGATAAAAATATAGATCGAGTCAGAAGCTTATTTCTCAAACTATAATTTGAGTAATTGTAGTTTGTGGCCACGTTTATTAGTGCACACTTAGCCATTTTGTTACCCACATACTTTCTTAGAACAAATAATTTGCCACTACACCCATTCCAAAGACTCCTAAGAGTTATGTATGATGTTCCTAAGTGCTTACTATATATGGAAGTTAAATATGTACAACCAAAGTACACTTAGTATTGCTTTAACATGGTACATTAATCTTAGAACATTAATTTGCTACTCCTACTGCTTCCAAATATGCCTAAGGATAGACTAGTGATTAATGTATATTCAACCTAGTTTTAGTTGCATTTTCATCTTAATTTTTCATTCATTCTTGTCATTTTACTTTATAATTAGGTTGCAATCAGGTTTTTCTCAGTTTTATGTTAATTTGTAACAATTTAATCCTAATTCTTGGCTTTCATGAAAGGTTTGATCTTCATAGCTTTTTCACATTAAATTTACAATAAATGGACCATATTTTTTTTATCTATCTATTTGTCGATTGATGACTCCATCAGTTGACGCTGCATTGGTGCAAACCCTATGATGCCTGCATATAGCCCCGACGTAGGATTGGATTGCATTTTTCTAACATCTCGTCAGTTTACTAAATTTGCCCTTCTGTTGGTTGATGACTGACAGAAGCCCAACACTCATTAATAGATAAAACTCGTCTGTATTGTCTACTGATAGAAAAACTACACATCTGCCTAATGATTAAACTTCTACATATTCACCTACTGATGGAAATACGACGTCTACTTTTTGCTGTAACTCTAGACTCATCAACTGATGGAAGTACACCACCCACCCACTGATGGTCATCTTCAGATGGAAATCCAACGCCCGCATACTGATGGTCATATTATGATGAAAATTTTGCCCTCACCTTTAGATGGAACTCCCATGCTAGCCTTCTGACACAACTCCAGTGGATTTGTCTTCCGATGAGAGTTATGTGTGCCTTAACCAATGTAGTTGTGTGCTCTGCCTACCGATGAAAAGACTAACTTTGTCTTCTGATGGGATTCTACTCATGCCTTATGATGGAACTTTTGGCTTCCCAGACAATGTAGACTCTTCTCTCCAAGCAATGGTCGACCTCCCCCTTCATCTATTGTTAGAAATATGAAACCCCTTTAGATCTATCATTTTCCTTGAAAAGCTGCCTCTTCACCTTCATGGAGGTTGACCACATAATAAAAGTCATCTAAAAGGGTTCCAAACCCTAGCTTCTGCCTATAAATACACAGCCACCACATACAAAAATAGGGATATATTCCTGAGCCCTCTACACTCAGCTACCATCTCCACTTTCCATTGGTAGTTTCCATCATTTGATGACCCATCAACTGACATAACTTCTGCCTCTACTAAGGATCTAAGGTCTTGATATCAAAGGATACATAGACTAACAAAACCTTCCATCTATGATCATAATTCACTTATTCTACACTTAGAATGGCAAGTCCACTCTATAAAGAATGAGATTGACCCATTATAGTTCACCTCTAAAAAACATAAAGGGGTGCTCTTTTTGCTTATTATATGCTCTCTTCTTGAGGTTGAAGAAATAATTATGTACACCATGGTTGTGTCTTCTTCTTCTTCTATGATGATGGCCATCCCCCTCTCCCCTTGATAAACTTGCAAATTCTTCCATGAGTGAATAGTCTTCTTGCTAGGGTGTTGGGAGTACCCTCACTACCCGATTTTTTTTCTCTTTACTACATCTAATACTATGTGGACCATTATATGTTTATAATCAAATATGTTATGCTTGTACTCTTTTTTTATGATGAAATTTACATGTTTATCAGAACTTGGGTGTAGAGAATTTGAACCCACGATCTAGGATGTCAATTAATTCTTGTTAAACAATTGATGAGAATTTCATGTGGGATTTCTTAGGCAATAGATGTATGATCTCTAGGTAATGCGATGATTATCTTGGAGTGATATTGTTTGGTTTTTTGTCATAAATCCAAAATAGGTATTTAACTCAACCCAACATATGTATTTTTCATGCTTAATATGATGGAAGGAGAGATTGAATATTAGGTGACATTGTTCAAACCTATTCCACCCTAGTGTCTCCATCATCTGATAAATATATACTTTAATCATACGATTTATTTACTATGACCTTAGTATAATAAACCAATTCAACCTTCGTGTTTCATACTAGTTCTTGTGGTTTACTTTGATTGGATTAAAATTATATATGTTGTCTTTTGGTTTTGATTGTGAACTATGGTACAATAAGATCATTTTTCTTGTGGGTGGTGACTATTCAACGTAGTATAGGTAAAAATCTAAGGACTTTCCTAGGCAAATTTTTCTATACAATAAATCATACATCAAATTTTAGCATTGTTGTTAGGGGAAATAGAATTTCTGACCAACTTATCTAACTTGGATTAGTTATTAGATTTATTTAACAATTTATAACACTAATATTCATCTTGAAACCAACTCAGCTTCAACCACCTAATCCATGTTGTATGCACTTATCATGTGTCAATAGTTGTGCATGTGATGTTCTTCTAGCATTATTTCCATCACAAATTTTGATCCTAAGATTTTAAAGAACCTATTGAAGGGTCCTTCACAAACACAAGACACATATGTAGGAAGAGTAGACCAATCATCAAGTGAAGCAACATTAGTAGCACAAAGAGAGAGACTCATGTCAGAAGACAAAGTTGTGATGCAAGAAGAATTACAAGCATCTGAAGAAGTAGACCGACAAAGAGATCTATGAGAGTTCTCAATACCTAAAGTTGTTGGATGTCACAACCCTGTCATCCAACTATCCTTGAAAGCTCAACACCTTGAAATCGAGATGCAATGGGTGATGATGATGCAGAACAACAATTTTGTAGTAAGAGCCATTGACAATTAACATGACCATCTATAGAATTTCATAGACCTTGAATGATCAAACAAGTTGGTGTGTCAGATAAAGGCATCAAGTTACATCTATTCTACTATTCCCTCATTGACAAATCTAGGGTGGGGTACAAATCCCTAGATGATGGTTGGATCACCACTAGGGAGGAACTCTGAACTAAGTTTTGGGATAAGTTTTTTCCACCCTTGATTGGCCTTGAGCGCATGCCCAAAAAGTATAGGTGTGATCCCAAAGGTGAATCAGACTTTTTTATTTATAACCCAAAACCTTCAAGGACCCCCCCCCAATTCGATATGAGGTCGAAATAGATATATAGGATCAAACATAGGAACGTGGGTACATCTAGGATGCTTAAGATCTTTCTCTTATCAGTTAAGCCAAACCAATAGCTGATATATGAAAAGACCTAGAAAGAGTCTAGAAAATGATTACAAAAGAAAATAAAACAAAGTAAAGAAACAAAGTCCATCAAATCTTATCAATTAGGAGAAGGAGTTCCTCAATATGTAACCACAAGGTGGATAGGCTATGCACCCGTTCTCAGGCGCAGACAACTCTCAAACACCCTAACAATCATCTAACCTCTAAATGTAGCATGTATTGTGGTAGCTACTCCTGTGGGGGTCATCCCACTTGCTCTGGAACAACATGACTAAAATCTCATTAATGATTAGAAACCTCTCTTAAGGATATAAATCAACACCTCTAAATATTCTAGATACCTTCCCAGATTCTATAACATTCAAAGATATTAGGAATAGTACTCCCTTGGATGTCCTCCTTTCGTATTTGATCCAAACTACCTTCTCTTATCCATTTCTACAACTATTCTCTTGATCTTGGTAGAAATGGAATTTCAAGAAAGAAATAGATCAACCCAACCAACAATCATAACCAAAAAGAGAAGATAGAATAGAAAATATACTAAATCTGGAGTAAAACTATTTGCTTAAGGTAAAAGTACATAAACATGCCTAAAATAGGCTACATATCTAAGATGGAGCTGAACTAGCCATGGAAAAGCATAGTTGGCACCTAAAAAGATGGAAGAACATCATTTTTACAGAATCTAAGGAGAAAAGAAGAACAAGGAGGTCGAAGAAGAGATTTATTCTATTTAAAGAAGTAGGATCTCACTCCTTATCCTCCGAGAAGGCTATATCACATCCTTGGGGTCATCCTCCTTGATCGTCTAGACTCCTTGACCTCCTTTCTCCTTGATTCTACCCTAAAAACAAGATTTAGTTGATGTATGGAGGTGGAAGGTGGCTAAGAATGGCTAGATGCGGGTGGATGATGGTGGAAAATGATGGTGGATGGAAGAAAACCAAAGGGATGGACACAGAATACGCTCTTCAGCCCTTTTGGACTTTGAACCTCTCCCATAGAGCTCTAGGATCAAATAGTCGTTGGGACTAGGAACAAGAACCAACAAAATAGTTCCCCCAACCTTTGCTAGGTAGCAAGGGGTGGGTATTTATAGGAAAGGTGGTCATTAAGTATGGTGTATTCTGATAGTCGTTGATGTTGGTCATTGATGATTTTAGTGGTCTTTGATCCTAGATCTTTGGAGACTGATAGTGATGGATTTTCAATGGTCAATGATGATGGATTTTGGCGGTTGCTGAAGATTGATTTTGTCGGTCACTGAAGTTGGTGATTCTCAGTGGTCGCTGAGGGTGAAGATCCTTGGTAGTTGCTGAGGATGAAGGTCCTTGGCAGTCGCTGACTTTCTGGAGTCCCATCAGTCGCTAACCCACTAGATCCTTACTGATCGTTGGGGATGCCCCTTAGGAACAAACCCATCGCCAAGGGGGTGTTATCACTATAGGTTTATAGGCATGCGTCTATGAGACTTATGACCAATGAGGATGCTTCTTGATTTATGGGCCGATAATCAAAATTTGGTTCCAGAATATAAAAAGTTTCTTGGGACCACTATCTCCTAAGATGGTGCACATATGCCATGCTAGATGGGGGAAAATATATAGAATTGATGTCTTCTTGAGTTTGGTGCTTGTAACTCCCAAATTTGGCTAATTGAGAAATTCTATCCATGAAAAGATATAAGTTACTAAAAGATAAAAGTCTAGAGTTATTTTGGGCATATTAAGGTTATAAAGACACAAATCTATAGACAAATACTTAGCATAAACACCTAAATTTGGGTGTTATGAACCCTCTCTCACTTATTAAATTCTAAGGGAGAATCACCTAATTCGAACTACTCCCAAGAAAAACTCTATTCAAACCCTAGGAGCAATTTATAGAGATCATGCATTAATGCCCTCGTCATGACATTCCCTCCTCACAACTCATCAAGCCATTTTATAGGGGAGTGGATGATGACATCAAGTAGCTCCTTGATATTTCCAATGGAGATTCCATGTGGAAAAGTTTTGATGATGTATGGAAGGTTGTGAGAAGAGGAGAAGAGAATAAGTTCATTAGGGCTCATCGTGGAAGAGGTAAGTCTCAAGGTCTCTATGGCGGAGTACACACATGATTTAATGGAAATTGGTGAATATTTGGAGGCAGTAGCCCTTAAACAAGACAACATTAAGTCATCCTTCTGGAGGTATGGATAGAGAGAAGATCAACCTTCTTTTCTAGCTAGGGAAACCAAGAGGTCTGCCAAGTTTGTAGTGGGGAAGGGCACACCAGTTTGGAATACAATCACCTCTACCAGGCCATCTTGAACTTGCACCAACCTCAACAATGGCCCCATCATTGAAGAATTCAATTCTATAAAACCCATTCCAGGGAAGTGTTACTATGAATCCAACCAATGAAGAAACATCTTGGATTTCAGTATGGAAACTCAGATGGAACCAAAAATTCCCAATAACTCAAATAGGACAACATTTCCAAACGAAGTTTGGAGTTCCCTTAGTTTCCAACAAAACTAAAACTAACACAAAAACAACTTCAACCATGGTCAATGCCACAACAAATTCAACCAAGGCAACAACTGCAACCTAGGGAAACATACCTATAACCAGGAAGGACATCTTCTACTTGTCCATGGTGGCCAGTTGAATTACTAATATGTAGTGGTAAGGGTTTCCTGGATGCTATCAAGAAGATACTAGCAAGCCAACATACACACGAAAAATCTATCGAAGTTCAAGGTGTGTAGATTACTGCATCCAATTGACCTCCAACATGTTCCATTTTTTAGTCAACTTGAGAACAACCCAAGCATTAGGAAGAGAAGATAAAGGTCATTGCCACATGTTCTAGATTTGTTCTACTAAAAACACCATCCCCAATCACTCATAATAGCCCGGTGCTTGAAAATGATGGTGATGGTGATGTCACCCTAGTGGATGAACCTGTTGAACCAGTGATTGAAGTAACAATGCATGATGATACATGTAATTCTGATACGAGAAACACACTTAATGTCAAGAAGGAATCCAAAGCATCACCTACCTTTTCTGCAATCTCAATGGTGCATGTATACAAACCACATGCCCCATATTAGAGCCATCTAGCTCAAACACATCCAAACTCAAGTTCACGAAGTTCAAGGAAGCGATGAAAAAGCTACATGTTGACATTCTCTTACTTGATTCTCCCTCACTAATTCCCTCCTAAACCAAATTCTTCAAATCTCTCCTCACTTGCAACTACCTAACAAAAGAATTTGATACCATGAAACTAGAAAAGACAACATCAAACATCATCCTGATCAAGATGCCAAAAAAACTCATATATCTAGGATTTTTTGGCCTCTCTTTCTTTTTTGGGGACTCCACTACCGACAAGGTCTATCTAACCTCGGATAAAGTATTCACATAATCTCCTACAACTTGTGCAAAATACTAGGCTTCACTACTGACATCCTTCCCACCAACACCATAACTCAACTTGTTGACTCTTCTATGATCACCCCCATGGCGATCATAGAAGACATCGCTATGAGATTGGGTCCCAAGTCTTATTGCCCCTGTGATGTTTTCATCACATACATCAAGGAGGATCTTCAATATCCCCTCATCTTTGGGTGCCCATTCTTGAAACTGCTACATCCTTAATTGATGTTGAAGTAGGAATCTTGAATTGAGGCTTGGGAAAATTGATTTCAATGTTTTTGAGAGTCTCAAGGATCCATCCTTCTAAGAACAATGCTTATTTATCAACTAAATTGACAAATTGTTCCATATGAGGAAGGAGATCCTACTTTTGAAGACCATCTTGAGACAACACTTGTCATCCTCAATGCATATTAGCTATTTGATGAACAGTGGAGCAGATTCTTTTTCACCTAGATAACATTGAAGAAGAGCCTAGGATGAGTTTTAAGATCTTATGTTAGCCATCATAATATAAGAAGAGAAGGAGACCACCACACTAGATATGAAGCCTCTACCTCAGGGAATAAAATATATCTTCCTAGGTGAGAAAGAGGTCTGCCCTTATGACTCTCCAAAACCTTGAAGTCATATATGTCCTATTTTGGCTAAGGACCTGGGTAGAGGATATGAATTTGGTAGATGGTAAAGAAAGTGATAAAATTTATATTGTAATGATATACTTCTATTAGATGGTAAAGTGAGGGCTAAAATAAAATATGTATGGGAGTCAGATAGAGAAAAGAATTTAGTTGTTGATTGGGGCAGTTGGATCTAGAAATTGGGTGCTTCAACAGATAGAAGATGCTCTGTTGGAGGATTTTTCTTAACAAGGTTTGACCTAGGATCATTTTCATATTAGAGGGCTTTAGTTCCCTTCTCTGCATTTTACGTAAATGTTAGGTGGAGAATGTTAATAATTTGTTTTCCATTTGTGAATATGCTTCCTTGTCTTGGTATAGACTTCAAGAGAATACATACATAAAACATATTAATTTTCTATCTAGGGATTGCTCAATCGCAATTGCAAGAAGGATAAGACCAATTCTCTTTTAGTTCTCTACTGCATTTGGTTGGAGAGAAAATGAAGCATTTTTGTAACACAATGTCAAAATTTTTGACAAATGGTGGCTAGAGGCGAAGCTTGATATAGATTCTCTTTTAGACTGATTGTACAACTATTACTTTCTTAGCTTTTTGTTTCTATTTTAGGATTCTAAAACTTGTAGATCCATTTTGATTTTTATTTCATGCATTGTAATTTCCTTTTTCCAAAAAAATACAAAATGAACAGGCAACATGCTTTAGAGGAACATAAAAAAGTGGTATGCCCTGTCATCATCAATGTAGATCTCATTGTCGAGCGAGAAGATATGTTGTGTACTAAACTGGGGAAGAGGAAGAATACATTTGGCTACAAACTAACTAACTTTAATAGAGTGATTTAAGATCTCTACATGCATAGAATAATAATTAGATGATAACTACAAGCCTTCCATTGATTTTAAAAGCAAGCTAAACCCAATTCTAAAGGAGGTTGTATGCAAAGAGGTGATAATTTTATTGCTTTCTGATATTACCTACCCATCTCTGATTCTCTGTGGGTGGTTCATGTGCAAGTAGTACCCAATAAAAGAGGTACTATTGTTATGTTGAAGAAGAAGACTGAGCTTAACCCCACCTACATTGTGATCGAGTGGCGCATGTGCATTGAACTATAACAAGCTCAACGTGTAACTCAGAAGGATCACTTCCCACTTCTTTTTCTTGATCAAATCCTGGAGAGTCTTGCACAGTAAGAGTTATTATTCTATTACTTGGATGGATAGTTTGGCTTCTGATGGATACCCATCCACTTATTATCAAGAAAAAACTACCTTCATGTGTCCCTTTGTAACTATGCCTTCCGTTGGATGCTGCTTGGATTATGCAATGCACCCACCACTTTTGAATGTTGCATGTCTGATATCTTTACTGGCCTAACTAAGATAGTAACAAAAATCTTAATGGATGACTTCATAGTGTTTTGATTTTTATTTTTCACATGCCTTCACCATATTTCTCTAGTCTTCTGACGTTGTCAAGAAACACATGTAGTGCTTAATTGGGAAAATGTTGCTTCATGGTGAAGGAGGTTATTATTTGAGGACATTGTGTCATCTTCATATGCATTGAGGTCAACAAGGAAATGATACAAGTGATCTCTGATATACCTTGTTGAACTATAGAAAAAGAAGTTTGGGTATTTATGGGACTTTCCAATTTCTATAGGAGGTTCATTCGTAACTTTGTCAAGATCACAATACCTCTCATAAATCTCCTCCAAGAGTATGTGGGCTTCATCTTTGACTCTTACTGTACTAAGAGCTTTAACACTCTGAAGGAAGCTATCATCACTACCCCAATCCTCCATGCCCTAGATTGGTATCTTCCTTTTGAGATCATGTGTGATGCCAATGACTATGATGCATGTGCCATTATGTGGTAGCGCATCGACAAGAAGCATCACATCATTTACTATGTTGACAAGATGTTGGACGATGCACAAAGAAACCTTACAACTACTCAAAAAATCATCTCACTATTTTCCATGCCTTCAACAACTTTTTCTACTATCTACTAGACTTGTAAGTAATTGTATATACTAATCAAGATTTTATTAGGTAATTAATCTCAAAGAATGATGTGAGGCCCACGATGATCAAATGAATATTATTACTACAAGAGTTTGATCTAGAAATTAGGTACAAGAAGGGAACAAAAAATATTGTTGTTGATCATCTTATCCGACTACACATCCAAGATAGTGATACATTCCCTATCAATGACAATTTTCCTGATGAACAATTGCTGAAAGTGTCCATGTTCACCCTATGGTATGCTGATTTCATTGTCATTCTCCTCTTATCTTATAGTTGGAATTTGTCTTTCTCCATGAACCCTTTCACTAACCCCATTATCACCACCACATGAACCGAACTAGGCATGGATGTTGATCCCCAAGCAGAAGACCCACAACCATCACGTATAATGGTCCAATATGACTTATTGGTGGTGCCTCACAAAGGTATATGTTCTTGTACCATCAAACTCCCATATGTAATACATATTGTATAGGTTGCTTCTCTCTGATGCTTCTACTTTTCCACCATTATAAATACCACTTTTATTCCCAAACATTTAGTGGATGCTTCCCAACATCCTTGATATAAATCTACAATGATGGAGGAAATGCAAGCTTTATGTGAGAATCATGCATGTGACCTGGTTGATTCACCACCCAATAAGAATATTGTTGGTTTCTCCTAGGTTCTCTCAGTCAAACATCGCTTTGATGGATGTATCAATTGACTGAAGGAATAGTTGGTTGCTATTGATTTTACTCAAATATTTTCTATGGACTATTTTGAAACATTATCCTCAGTAACAAGATTTCCTTTATCTGCACTCTCATCTCTCTGACAACTCATTTTGATTGTCCACTTTTCCAACCAGATATTAAGAATTTTAACTAATTCTTGACCTCCTAGAAGAAGTCTATATGCAAGAAACTCCACTATACACAAAAATCATACAATGTTAGCAAATTAAAGCTTAGGAGTGGATTAAAAGGGATGATTAGGTGGGAGACACAAAAAAACTATACAACTTTGATTTCTTGAGGAAACAAAAATTGACATGACAAATTACTGGAACAATTGTAGTTGATTACAAAACTAGAACAATAACTCAAAAATAGTATACTAAGATCATTGAAAACATGTTGCAAAGTTCTTGTAGTATCATTTTTGCATTTAAAACAACACCATGGGCTATCATATCATTGAAAATTTGTTGCAATGTACTTGTCACATCAGTTTCACTCTCAGAAACTAAGAACATAGGCTATCTTATATGAAAAAGTTTGCTATAAAGTTCTTATAGAACCAGTTTCATCTTCACAAAACATTGCGATAGGCTATCTTCTCAATAACACTTTTGTTGCATTTGTATTTTAAAATTTCATTTTTTCTTTCAGTATCACAAAAAGTTTGCTACATATGTGGTTTACAACCTTGGTTTTGCTTTCATAAACTGACGCTACAAATATGTTGGCTCAGTATTGGACCTATAGCCAATGCAAAAAAAATATAGCTGGATTCTATACCTACTATTAGGCTATTCCGCAGGATATGGAACCTAATGTTCAATAGACCAATAGGTTCCACCATGTCTTAATCTTAACAATACGCCATTTGCATCTGACAAAACTTGCGATAACAAATGTACAATCACCTATATTCATTGCATTCACGTTCACGTCTTCAAATGCAAATATCTTCACATATAGATTCATAATTCAGATTGCATTCATGTTTCACTTTTACCCAAATAAGATCAATCATTCACAACTCAAATTTCATGCATATTTCACATCTGTTCGCATTGCAAGTCATGTTTTAGTTCCATTCACTATATATCACTTCAATTTCAAATGCATGATCATGATGCCAAACAAGTTCAAAGTCACTTGTAGATTCATGTTTCACTTCTAGTAACATAGCATAATAATGAAAAAATTAAATGCAAAGTCAACTTTAAAGTTACTACATATTCATGTTGTTAGATTCAAATTTAACCTCAAAAAGAATGTTTCCCCCTCTTCCCCTCAATATCTATAGTTGCTAGTCATAAGGTTAGGTGTTAAAGACCTACCAAAAGAATGATATACTCGTATGATAATATTTTTATGACTATAGTTCAAATGAAATTATAAAGTTATGATCAAAAGTTTTATTTACTTGTTGTACATTTTGGATGTCTTGTGAATTTGTTCTAGATGAGCTCCATATAATTCATCAAATAGTACCTTCACACCCAACCATTACTTTAAAAAATAATAAGATTTGGCATTAGAATTTTCAAACATAAAACTTCCTTAATGTTCCTCCAAGATAATGTTTTCTTTTGTTTATCTACAATCCTCTTCCTTGACAAAATTCTTTTATACCCGTATATGTTAAAGGAATACATGTAGTTGACAAATTGGTTATATCATGTTGAAGATAATAATAAACATGTTGGCGGATGAATATTTATACTTACTCTACAATTGAGGATTCTAGTCTCTGCCACACATTTGGCACCCACTAGGCCAAGATAATTGTGATAGAGTGGACTTTTAGAGTCTTTAATCATCCAATGACATAAGTGAAATCATAAGGTTGAATAATATTGAGAGTTCCAAGATTTTGACAAAGTAGGTGTGTTGATGTGATGTTGATATCATGGTTAAGATTTCTCTTTTTATGCCTTTTTGAGGAATTTAATTGAATGGTCTAATAGTTGAGTTTTGTCACCAAATTTGAATAGAAGGTATCTTGAGAGGTAAGGAAGCTATGTTTAAAATTTGGTGGCAATCAAATATTCCTAGAGAAAGATATTTAGGCTTGAATATTATCAAATAATGTGTATCTCGATGTACTTTGGACCAATGTTAACATAAGATCATGTATATGTCACACATTCCTTTTTGGTCCTCTACTGGGTCTGCGTGGCCAGCTAATAGTTGGTGACTTGAGCGAGCAACGGATTGGTTGTGTGGGGTCATCTTCTACCCTTGTATCTACTAGATCAAACGGTCTATGAGCAGTCCTCTTCTTTGCAGTTCCCATCCATGATGTGGTGGAGGACATGAGTGAGAGAGGAAACCTATCAATGGTTGTTTAATCTGACAACAACGAGTACTAAAACTTCAACCCCTAGTCTGAGGATTTGAAAGAGGAGAGCACGGGCATCAACTCCCACACCTGCAAACATCCATTAGGGTTTGTAGTAGAAGGTTGGAGCTCCAGTGGCAGCACCATGTGCGTCCCGTAATGGCGGCCGTGAGACAGAGTCTCACAGAGGGAGGCTAACACAGGCCAGTGCTGAGGAGGAGGCGGTTCTACTCGCTTGCTCCACCATGGAAGTAGCAATGCCGGCGAGTTCGTCAAACCACGAGGAGAAGCAGCACCTTGCCGCGACGGCACTTGAGAGCAGGCCGGCGAACATGAGCAGACGATCACGTGGCGTCAGGAAGAAGAACTGGCAAGCCAGTCAGCTCAGAATGGGAGGAGAAGAGGCAGCCAGTTTTTTCCTTGGCTACAGTGGCTTTGTGCGGTGGGATCCTTGGCAGGTGAAGGAGGTCGCGAGAAGGAGAGGTCGGTGTCTCTGTTGCCTTGCTTTCACAGTGGTGCAGAGGCATGTGGCAGTATAGCTTTGTGGTTGCGTAGAGGTGTTGAAGGCTGATCGCTCACTGGAGAGAGGTCGTGCGGCGTCGCTCCCTTGTGAATGTAGAATAGTCATGCGGACTCGGGCGTCCGTGACGTGAGGACAGAGACCCAGTCATGCATGGGAGAAGCTAGAGAGGGAGAGCCCGACCCAGGCAAGCGGATCTACATATCCATCCTTAGGATCCGGACTAGGTCCCAACAGAGGAGAGGAGCAGTGGCTCCTCAAGGCCACGTGGCAGACGTCGATTGTCTTAAAAGGGTAAATATTCTCATAATTTGCAGATCTTAGATAAATCATAATAATTAGCTCGCACATCAGAAAAATGCAAATAAGGTTATGAAATGTTTAGAAAAATGAGTAGAATAATATAAAAGCATAATATCAACCTTTTAATGATTTAATAGTAGTGATATCGTGTAAGATGTGTAATGCTTAGTTCATGACTAATAAATATCAAATGATGATATAAAATTATGGAAAAATGTCAGTAAGTCAATAATCATGTTTATAATGCATATGATGCCAGTTATGGTCATGTTGATGTACGAAATCATGTAATTTGATTAATATGGCTAGTTAGGGCTAATAACCCTAAATAAAATGCAATAAATGCAGACTTGCTCAATAAATGATAAAATTCACAGAATACCCTCATATCAGTAACTGGAATCTAATATGGAACTTTGATATCAGTTAGAAGCATAGAATTCATGTTATATGAATATGACCCTTAATACAGGTGATATAAACCCTAATATGATTTATACATGTAACATAGGGTTAACATGTGTACATAATCATATGTAACTAAGTAATAAGATTATGTATCCTAATCTGGAATATAAGATTTGTAACCTAATTGCAAGAAGATAAGACCAGTAATGATGCACATATCTTAATGACTAAGCAAACCCTAAAATAGATATAACTAGGGTTTAGATAATGAGAACCTGATGGTGATATATGTGATCTTGTCTTAATCAGGGGTTGACCAAGATATAGATGACATCAGGAATATATGGTTTAGAATGATCTATCTCTTTGGAAGGTACGCCATTACCTCTTACTTGGCTTATTATACAATATGCTTGTGTTATATGTGTAGTAAAATACTTGGCATATGATATTGGATGAAATGATTGTTCTTGCATGATATGTTACTTGATTTTCCATACTAATGGTTATGAACACATGAAACATAATATATCTGTTCCATTATATGAAAGCACGAATTCTCTTTGGTAGCATAGTGCTAGAAAGTGATCATTCTCTTTGGTAGTAGATCACATTGTACAATGATCTAACTCTTTGGTAGTAGATCATAAGGCCTTACATCTCATTCTCTTTGGTAGCAGAGATGATGCATTATTCCCTCAGGTGGCAAATGCAGGGATATATAATGGAAAATAAGCTTAAAATATGTGTTGTCTTTTGTTAATGAATATCTTTGTGCAAGTATATGATTTTCTTATATTCTTCTGTTACTGCCAAGTATTAGTTTTTATCTTATTGCCAAGATATGATGAGAGGTATATAAAAGACACGTAGGCATACTCAGTACAATATTCTTGAATATTGTGCTGACGTGTACTGCATGTAATCTTTTGTATAGGCTATGCTTGTGCTTTTGAAGATCCAGGATAGTTGAGAGTTGTGTGGCGAGTTGATGTACAGGTGGACCTATTGTCTTAAGATCCTGTAGTTTAGTGGTAGTACATGTATATGTATAAGTTTGCTGCTGAATATGTAATATCAAATGTGGTAACAATTCATGTTGTAATTATATGTTTAATGGTGAACATGTGTGTATGGTTTTATTATTGTTCATGTACATGTTCTACTGTTTGTTTCCCTTTGACTTCCTCTGATTTTCTTCTTCTTAGCCTAGTGTGGGGTGTTTAAATTGGGATTCTCACTGAGGTGAGGGTTTCAATTTGGACGTTACACATTAGATTAAGTTTTAGAAAATCTGGGGACATCACAGGTGGTGTGAGAGCATGAACAATAGCAAAGCCTGACATTTTCTCATTATGCAACGCAAAATTAAAGAACCTTGAACTTAATAATCTTTTAGGGTTAGATTAGTCATCTTTTAGAGACTAGATCTGACCTAGCCTCTAGGTTAGCACCTAGATGTCTGAGAACTAGGTCTAGACTGGTGCTTGTTGAGTAGCAAGTCCTTAGATGTCGTTCTTTCCTTGTGGTGCAGCGGTATGGGACGTTGCACTACTTGGAAATGGCGTGCATCAAAGGAAGAGAAACCCTAGACATATTGTTCACGTTGTTTAGAGTAGCTGCACTAGTCTACACCATGTTCTCACCCTTTTCACTAGTTTTCATGGCACTATACTCTCTACTATGTATGGGACACTCATTTTCAGGATTTGGTTTTCGATTCTAATCAGATCGAACCTCAATAGTTTTCTCTGGCACTTGTTTTATCGAAGAAAAACTATATAATAGTTTATTATATATATGTATTACAAAAATGTGTCCACACACATGTACGAGTAGGAGGTTGTCATGTAACCTAAGTGAAAGTGAATGACATTAGTCTAGAAGAGAGAGTAGTTATAGATTAGATGTCCAGAGCCTTGTTGGAATATATATGATAGATGGAATAGATGAAATAAGTTTTGATGATGTGATGTAAGTCTTATATAGATGATATAAGATGGTTTATGATGATATATGTTTGTCTTTGAGGACTTGAGTTCAATTTTGAGGATTGAGATAAGTTTTGATGATGAAAGTAACTAGGCTTTTATGAGATAAGATATGTCTTAAGCTAAGACTAGGTTGTGAGTCAACATGAGCCTCAAGCTCTTTTACAAAGGAGGACCTCTAGTATTAGGACAAGTTTTGGGGTTAGCTCAAGAGAGAGCGAGACCCACAGGGAGAAGGTCAGAGAACCTAGACTCCAAGATATGAGAAATATGAGATATGTGATATGATATGTCCTAAACTAGAATACTCCTGAGTGATTGAGTTGAGTAGCTTTATGCATGATTCCTATAGTCTTGTTGAACCCTAGATGTCCTTGGGAGGACCAAACCCTAGAGTCAGAGAGAGGCTGGTTATATGTGCATATGTGAATAAGGGAATATGAGTGCCTACCATCTGGGTGAGGGAGAGAGCCCAAGACCCTGGAGGAGGTAGCTATGTTAGTTTCTGTGAAGCCTCATGCTCGGGTTGGTGGTTTCCCACATAGGAATCTAGTGGTGTGTATAAGAGAGTTTTGGGTAAGCATGTTTCATGGGTAGAAGACCTGTGATGAGAACATCATGTCATGTTTTGGTTTGTGCTTATGTGGCTAGACCTTGTGAAGTTAATCACTAGTGCCAATGAGGTAGACCTAATAACCCTAGACTGAGAGGGAAGATATAGTTTGTGCTTATGAGATATTCATAGAGTTGAGTTAGCTTAGAGAGACTGAGCATGGCACTACCATTTGATATGGGTTAGGATAACCTCAGTTGGACTAGATAAAGTTGTGATATATGTTTGACAAGCCCCTCACATAAGTTGTTTAGCACAACCAGGACATAATAAATGTAAGGATGTGATCTAATTAATCTCGAAATGTAATGTGTGGACATGATATAATGTAAACCTAGAGATGGATGAATCAATATTAATGCATAAATGGTTAACCATCTACATGATTAATGATGATAATGTGATAGCGTTGGTTAATCTCTAGTAAATGTTGCAATTTAGTATGGGCAATGAAATAAGATCATATGAATGACATATGTTACATGAGATGTTAATCTTAGTGCTTAATGAAGATGAAAGATATAGTTTGAGGGTTAGCACAACATGATGATTATGACACCTTGATATAATGGGTTAACTTGGGTTGTCCTGTGGAACATGATAATATGATGTGGGAACCCTAATGCGTGGGTAAAGATAAGAATGCAACCCTAGCATATGAGATATGTAATGACATAACCTAAGTTTCTAAATCTTGAGTTTAACCTTGAATGGAGTGTTTGTGCACCAAGATGGTTGTAAAACCCCCCTAATAGTGCTTTGGATGCATGGTTCTAGATAACCTTTGCGGATATGTTACACATAGAATAGTGCCTACATATGGATGAAGGCAATATAAGTTTACCCTAGAAGCATGAGTATGGTTTACTTTTGAGGATGAAAGTTCTTTTAAGATGTATATGATGTGACAAAGTGGGTTTTGCTTTAATTTTGAGGATGTAATTTCTTTTAAGGTGTGTAGGATGTGATGGAGTGGACTTTTGGAGTCCTTAATCATCCAATGACATAAGTGAAATCATAAGGTTGAATAATATTGAGAGTTCCAAGGTTTTGACAAAGTAGGTGTGTTGATGTGATGTTGATATCATGGTTAAGATTTCTCTTTTTATGCCTTTTTGAGGAATTTAATTGAATGGTCTAATAGTTGAGTTTTGTCACCAAATTTGAATAGAAGGTATCTTGAGAGGTAAGGAAGCTATGTTTAATATTTGGTGGCAATCAGATATTCCTAGAGAAATATATTTAGGCTTGAATATTATCAAATAATGTGTATCTCGATGTACTTTGGACCAATGTTAACATAAGATCATGTATATGTCACACATTCCTTTTTGGTCCTCTACTGGGTCTGCGTGGCTAGATAACAGTTGGTGACTTGAGCGAGCAATAGATTGGTTGTGTGGGGTCATCTTCTGCCCTTGGATCTACTAGATCAAACGGTCTATGAGCAGTCCTCTTCTTTGCAGTTCCCATCCACGACATGGTGGTGGACATGGGCGAGAGAGGAAACCTATCAAGGGTTGTTTAATCTGACCACAACGAGTACTAAAACTTCAACCCCTAGTTTGAGGATCTGAAAGAGGAGAGCACGGGCAGCAACTCCCACACCTGCAAACATCCATTAGGGTTTGTAGTAGAAGGTTGGAGCTACAGTGGTCACGAGAAGGAGAGGTCGGTGTATCTGTTGCCTTGCTTTCACAGCGGCGCAGAGGCATGTGGCAGCATAGCTTTGTGGCTACGCAGAGGTGTTGAAGGCTGATCGCTCACTGGAGAGAGGTCGTGCGGCGACGCTCCCTTGCAAATGCAGAATAGTCACGCACACTCGGGCGTCCACGACGCGAGGACAGAGACCCAGTCGTGCGTGGGAGAAGATAGAGAGGGAGAGCCCGACCCAGGCAAGCGGATCTGCAGATCCATCCTCAGGATCCAGACCGGGTCCCAGCAGAGGAGAGGAGCAGTGGCTCCTCAAGGCCACATGGCAGACGCCGATTGGCTTAAAAGGGTAAATATTCTCATAATTTGTAGATCTTAGATAAATCGTAATAATTAGCTCGCACATCAGAAAAATGCAAATAAGGTACTGAAATGTTCAGAAAAATGAGTAGAATAATATAAAAGCATAATATTAGCCTTTTAATGATTTAATAGCAGTGATATTGCGTAAGATGTGTAATTCTTAGTTCATGAGTAATAAATATCAAATGATGATATAAAATTATGGAAAAATGTCAGTAAGTCAATAATCATGTTTATAATGCATATGATGCCAGTTATGGTCATGTTGATGTACGAAATCATGTAATTTGATTAATACGACTAGTTAGGGCTAATAACCCTGAATAAAATGCAATAAATGCATACATGCTCAATAAATGATAAAATTCAGAGAATACCCTCATATCAATAACTGGAATCTAATATGGAACTTTGATATCAGTTAGAAGCATAGAATTCATGTTATATGAATATGACCCTTAATACAGGTGATATAAACCCTAATATGATTTATACATGTAACATAGGGTTAACATGTGTACATAATCATATGTAACTAAGTAATAAGATTATGTATCCTAATCTGGAATATAAGATCAGTAACCTAATTGCAAGAAGATAAGACCAGTAATGATGCGCATATCTTAATGACTAAGCAAACCCTAAAATAGATATAACTAGGGTTTAGATAATGAGAACCTGACGGTGATATATGTGATCTTGTCTTAATCAGGGGTTGACCAAGATATAGATGATATCAGGAATATATGGTTTAGAATGATCTATCTCTTTGGAAGGTACACCATTACCTCTTACTTGGTTTATTATACAATATGCTTGTGTTATATGTGTAGTAAAATACTTGGCATATGATATTGGATGAAATGATTGTTCTTGCATGATATGTTACTTGATTTTCCATACTAATGGTTATGAACACATGAAACATAATATATCTATTCCATTATATGAAAGCACTAATTCTCTTTGGTAGCATAGTGCTGGAAAGTGATCATTCTCTTTGGTAGTAGATCACATTGTACAATGATCTAACTCTTTGGTAGTAGATCATAAGGCCTTACATCTCATTCTCTTTGGTAGCAGAGATGATGCATTATTCCCTCAAGTGGCAAATGCATGGATATATAATGGAAAATAAGCTTAAAATATGTGTTCTCTTTTGTTAATGAATATCTTTGTGCAAGTATACGCTTTTCTTATATTCTTCTGTTACTGCCAAGTATTAGTTTTATCTTATTGCCAAGATATGATGAGAGGTATATAAAAGACACGTAGGCGTATTCCGTACAATATTCTTGAATATTGTGTTGACGTGTACCACATGTAATCTTTTGTATAGGTTATTCTTGTGCTTTTGAAGATCCAGGATAGTTGAGAGTTGTGTGGCGAGCTGATGTACAGGTGGACCTATTGTCTTAAGATCCTATAGTTTAGTGGTAGTACATGTATATGTATAAGTTTGTTGCTCAATATGTAATATCAAATGTTGTAACAATTCATGTTGTAATTATATGTTGAATGGTGAACATATGTGTATGGTTTTATTATTGTTCATATACATGTGCTATTGTTTGTTTCCCTTTGACTTCCTCTGATTTTCTTCTTCTTAGCCTAGCGTGGGGTGTTTAAATTGGGATTCTCACTGAGGTGAGGGTTTCAATTTGGACGTTACACATTAGATTAAGTTTTAGAAAATCTGGGGACGTCACAATAATACACAATCAATATGCTTGGGGGCAATCACCAATAATTCCCAATACCTATTACAGAGTGGAGCACAAGCAAAATAAAAAAATAGATTACACACTGGAAGAAATTCATAAGTTAAAATTAAAAACTAAAAATACAATTAAATAATGGAAAATTTACTCAACACTAAAGTGAGATAGAATTAGCCTCTTTCTCATACTACAAAAATACTCAAATGAATAGAAGAAATGATTTATAAGTTCCCTCTCTATCCAAATTTCTAATTAACAAATGAAATGGAATGCGGCATTGGTTATTTGAACTTGTAAAGGTTATGCATCTAAGTAGTTGTAAGAACATATTTAATAGTTTAATATATAGAAAAAAATTGAATATATATATATATATATATATATCCACCTAGAATTGTTGCATTGACGATCTCACCATATTTGTACTTCTATTATGGATTTAGCCAATCATAATAAAGTAGCTTTGTAATATCTTATAAAAAAGAAATTAATGTCAAGATCTTGTCCTATGGAATGCTCAAGCATGTGGATCACCACATTTGACCCTAGATTTTTATTCTCTAACCATCGACTTAAGTTCTTACACTTACTCCCTAGAAAGTTGAATACATTCTATAAATTTAAGCTAGGTACAAGAAATTTTTTAGGAAGACCCATTGGGTACTCATTACTTTTTTATGGATTATTATTTTTGTATCAATCGAGATAATATATAAACAAATTGAAAAGATTTACAAATAAAAATGTAAATATAAATTAGTCATATTGTCTCATATAAAACTAGATTTTTTGGCCACCTAATCCAACTGTCGTATGCTTCTCCTATTGAATTCTGTTTAGGGTGAGGTATTGGAAGTAGTGTGGCTCTCATTAATTTATATACAAGTTGGATAATATGCAGATCACATCATTAGAGATTATAGTGTCATGCAGTGTCCCGCCAAGGTGAGAAAAGACTTTGTGCAATGGTACTAAATCCAAGTTTTGCAACTGCAAGATGGCATTTCTTACCCATCTACAATTTAACACAAATAATTATACCAATACACAACATATATATTGAATTGACATTATATTATATCACCAAGAAAATTACATTGAACTAGCCTGGAGGGTCCATGGGAATACTACAAATACCTTTTCTGCCTACAAATATACCTCGTCATTAGAGAGGCATAAGACATGTTTAGTATGAAGAGGTTGAGAAGGATGAAATCTTCTCATAAGTTTGTTTATTCTCTACTATACTAGCTCATCTAATTCCTCTCATGACATAACATCTAGAAGATTTACATGGTCATTCAAATAAGCAAAAGTATGAGTTCATCCATACACCAGCTCATATGCCCCCAACAAGGCCTAGATGCTCTTGAGTACCCAGAGAAACTATTAATTAGTTCCTTTGTCCCTCTTAGGTGAAGTTCCTTCCTTTATTTTCTTATTGAGATCTCACTAATCAGGATCAATGAAAATACTTATCAACACCTAACATTTAGAGAGAAAATAAACATGCATTAATACAGTTACACTTCACCATTTTATGTGTCACCTTAGCAGTTGCAGGGTTGGGAATTAATTTCTAAGATATTCATTCTAGCAACTATTCACACCTCATGTCTAGTTGGACATGGAATTGAAGCTATGGTTGATTCTTCCACTAATGATTGTAATCTTTTTTTAGCAGGCATAACCACTGGAACTCAATCGATTTTCATGCTCATTCTTGGCATACCTTTCTTTTTTATCCTCATGGATATTCTAATTTATTCAAATATATTTACATTGTAAGAATCCTAGAATTACAGTAAGAGAAACAAATTTGAATTTCACAAGTGTATATTAAAAAACTTAATACTTTGAACTTATATGATTTCCTAGAAGTAAGAAATTTGTGCCACACATCATGGTCAAGGTAAGTTTATTTCTTAGTAACATGCTTCTTCCTGATTTAGTTAGTTATATATTCACTAATTCGATTGGTATAAAAAATCCTCCACATATTCCCACACCATTGTACCACCTTTTTTTATGAACATGTTCATATAGGTGAAAACTTCATTGCAAAAGAAGCTATAATATTTTTAGAATTGCAAATGAAAACATAATTTGAAGTTGGTAAATTAGTTATAATATGTATATAACTCAGAACTATTTCCTTCCACATGAGGTCTTTTAGGGAAACATCAAATTAATGATTAGAATTTTATATATATTGGTACCTTGTGGAGCATAGTGATCCCTAAATATGCATAGATATTGATATTTCATTGAAGAAGAAACAAAGCATGGTGTTTACAAACCATACATGCTTTACTATATAGATCAAATATCCACATGCAATATTTTCTATACTAGGGTGTGACGATCATGAGATTGAAGACCTATCAGCTCGAGGTCATTTGTGATATAAATTCATATATATTGTAAGAGAAACCTTGTGGTACATTAACATAAACAAGCACACATAAATAGTTTCTTTCCCCTATCTAGAAAACGTATAACAAGTGGGAGGTAAATATGTGATGTGATCGTTGATAATGTATCTTGTTATTTCTTTCCTTATACCCCCTGCATGTAGTTCCATTCTGGCTTTTATGCCATGTTTTTTTGTTGTAAATTCAATATCATACCAATGTCATTGTCAAAGATATTTTCTCAACATGCATGGCATCAACACAAGGCATAATTACCAAAGAAATCCAATAAGGATGATCCAAAGAATATTGACCTACTTGAATAAAGATTTACCAAATGTGGGAGTGCTACATGTTGCTTACCAAATATATTAACAATGAATTCTACTATTTCATAAACACCATTCCCTAATATAGGTTTAAGGGTACTTTCTTCCTTAGTTGAGCCATTAGATGATTTGTGCAACGTTCGATAAGGATGCACTTTTGGAGGAAATATTCAATGATCAATATATTCAATATTTTTTCCATATTTTAGTCATATTTCATCATTGTTTTCCTCACATATAGGGAAGGACTTGGATCCTTTTACATTGTATCATGAAAGATTCATGTATGTTTGAAAGTCATTATATGTGAAAAACAACATAGCATGCATATTAAAGGTATATCCACCTGAATCATCATAAGTCATAATGCCTTCTTCCTAGAGTTTCTTTAAGTCATAAATCAGACTTTAAGGTAAACATCAATATAATTGTTAGGTTGTTTAGGCTATGATATCCACATTGACTACATGACATACTTATTTTTAATACAAAATCATGGATGAATATTGTGCATAACACTCATAAATGACCAAGTGCTATGTTGGTTGATTAATGTACCATATGGATTCATCCCTTCAATACAAAGTCCAAGTCTTATATTACTAGATTCTTCACCAAAATGAGGGTACAACAAATCAATTTTCTTCCATTGTGGTGAATTAGATGCATGTCATATAATCCCATCACTAGTTTCCTTTACCTCTACATGCCAAATAAATTTTGAGTATCTTATGAAGAAAATAATGAATTTGTGGTATTATAGGTAGATAGTACATTGCCTTATAAGGAGATCCATTCTTGGTCTTACCCAAAGTTGTCATTATGTACTTTGATGTCTTATATCTTGGATGATATTTTAACTTTATATAGTCTTTTAGAATAAATCACAATCATTCATTAATACATGTATCTTCTTAGCTTCCATTCTAAGATTGTATCTTCTTAGACTATACAATCTCAACACATCGCTCAACCTCTTCAACTTAGTATAACATAAATATAATGGTTTTTCAACATCACATAAAACATTTCTAAATAAAAAGGTGGATTAATAAGATTTACTCCACAACTATCAAGCATAACATAAATCATATTGTTTTGAACCAATTTGTTTAAATAAATATTGCTCACACTTTTTTCTTCCACACAAGTAACACCAGGAAATGATTAGTAAATTGATCATATGAATCTCTCCATGCCAATACCATTATGTGCATCCATGTATAATCCCATTTCACATGATATGACTTCTGATTTCCTCAACAATGTTGACTTTCAAGTTGTTAGTTCAAATCCTACAGGGGTAGTAGAACCTATCTTCAGGTCATCTCTTATGTTCATATGCAAATCTTATAAACTTAGCAAGACCACTTGTAAACTCTTTATCTCAACAATTCAGAATGGACATCCAGTGCCAATCCCTTCTATAATATCATGGTAATGAATTTATTTTGCGTTAGCTATGCCAATTTTTGGTAAATAATGTGTTTAAATTAAGACCAAACTTGTTAGTTTTTTCAACAATATTTAGCTTGCATATTGATGAATGTAACACCTATCTAATTATTGAACACTTAATATCACTAGCAAATATATAACATGTATTCAATTTTCAATAATATTTTGGCAACATTTCCTAGCAATACTCCAACTACACCAATGTATATCGGCAGATACCTACCTACATATGGACTCAATGAACAAATAGGGAAATGATTGTTGAAATAATTTTAAAAACCAAACACACATTATCTAGTCACATCCTAAGTATGATTACGTGTTCGAGAATAGTCCCATCTAGGGACAATGAAAAGTTTAATCCAAATGAGTAAATTTTTTATGGGTTTGTAGATCAAACAAATACATGTGTTTAGAATGTATTATCAATGAATGTGAAAACCTATCCCATTCTTGAACATTAAATCTCACTAGTAAGTATATACCATGTGTTCAATATTTAAAAATATTTTGAAAGAATTTCCTTATACTTCTCTAAGTGCATGTATGAAGATGGGCAAATACCCACCTACATATGTACTCAAAGTAAAATTAGAAAATGACTTTCACAATGTTTTTGAAAATAAAACTCACATTATACACTCACACCCTAAGTGAGATTAAATGTTCAAGGATAGTCCAACATTAGTGACTATTAAAGATCTACTCCTAATGAGTAGATCAACATAATACATGTATGATTATCGAATACATACATATATAGTTTAAATTCCTATTATTAAGTCTAAATTGAGTTTATTTGAGATCATCCATTTGGGTTAATTCATTCATGCATGTAACCTTAGACTAGTTATATTGTTTGATAACCTAACTGGATTAATTTTCTCATCTATCATGGGTTGATTAACTCATTCTTATATATGTTTTAATAACAATGGTTCATTCATATACAAATTCAACAACTATAAATCAATTTTAATTACATAGGAGTCACATATATAATGTCTCAGTGTGGGAGAGAGGAACAACAAATGGTGGTATTGATCGTAGGTGTAGTAGAAATGAGGGAGCGGACTTTGGAATGGATTGAATCGAGGAAACAAAATTTCATGAAGGATATGAGTTCGGGTATAGCTTCAGTTGGGACAAGAGATTAACACTATATCCAAACCAACACCTAGGGTTTGGTTGTTATATCAGTTTCTAACCACAATCGGTGCAAATTGATGTTTTTTTGCATTGGTTTTGGGAATCAAAATCACACCATATTCCACCAAAACCCTAGTTGTGTCCATGCCTACAAAGTCATTTTATTGACCGACATCACCACCATAAGATTTTTTGAAGGGAACATTTATTTTGTGAAGGCATCACTGAAACCTGTGTCACATTTTTTATATAAAATTAAGACATATTTCATTTAACCCCTTGGAAGTGGTCCAATCTACAATGTAGGTTTTCGCTCCCTAAATAGATGTATTTAGATTTTTGGAGGGAACATTAATATCATGGGTTCTGTAAATTTTAGTAGAACCAATGCTAGTGTTCCTATAACAAATATCCTAGGAATTTAATTACCTAGGTTTCTTGTGGCATAGGTTTTCTTTTCAAGAAATTGATGAAAAAAGTAATATCCAATATTTTTCCTTAAGGGAAAATGTTCGACTACTATGATGCTTTCATAAAAATAACTGACAATAAAAGTTATTGGGTTAGTTTTCCTTTATAACCAACATTATATTGAATGGTGCTATAGGCCAAAAATGTGCTAGTTCTCCCAACTTTTTTACACTGGAAGAGTCTTCTAACAATTTTTTGTCTTTTCCACTCCTTCTATGGATTTAATCAATACCTAAAGGCTTAGTTCTATCAATTCAGCAAAGTACTCGAGAAATTGGGCATTCATAGATCAGCTACATATCATTCACTTTTCTCATCGAACTTCCTAAGGAGCACAAGTTTTTTTTGTTTCCTATGTTGATGAAATTTTGATCACTAGAAGTGACAAAATTGCCATCTATAGGATAAAGCAATCATTATAGGCCCATTTACATACAAATGACTTGGGCAATCAGTGGTATTTCCTTTGAACAAAGGTCATTTGATCCTCCACAAGGATCATCTTGTCTCAACGATGCTATTCATTTGACCTACTTTTAGTGACCATGATGATAGATGCTAAACATGTCTCTACTCCAATGGAATATTACACAAAGGCTCTACATGAGGGAGAGATATTCTCAAATCTGGAAAAATATCAACAAGTAGTTGGAAGATTGATTTATCTAACAATAAATCAACTTGATGTCACTATTTTTGTCAGAGTAGTCCATTATCATATGAGTGCACCACTTTAAGAACAATGGTGTAGTGTTTGAGGCATGCTACACTATCTCAACAACACTCCAGGAAGATGACTAAACTATAAATGTTCTAAAGAAAAGACCATTGATATATTTTGATACTCTAGACATGATGCATATTAGAAAGGGGATGCTAAAGACTGTCGATCTACCTCTGGTTTTTACATCATGATAGGCAATCATTTGGTGGCCAATAGAAGTAGAAAATGATTTGTGGTTTCTAGGTCCAACACTAAAGAAAAATATCTAGTTATGGAGCATGCATGTGGTGACCTGCAATGAGTACATTATATTTTGATTGAGTTTATATTTATTCTCTCCAATCCCTCATTATTGTGACAATCAGGCTTCCATATCCAATAATCTAGTGTTTAACAAATGTATAAACACATTGATGTAGATTTCCCTTCTTTATGGGATGTAGTCAAAGGTAAAAAGATTGTGACTCATCACATACAATTTGGTTATTAAGTTGTTGATATCTTGACAAAACCACTTCTTGTAACTCTCTTTTAATATATTGGTGTCTAGATGGGACTACACAACGTCCACTATCCAGCTTGAGGGAAGTGTTAGTATAATTGGTTTAATGGTTTAGTTTAACTTAGGAAAATTGTATTTGTAGCTTCCATCACGATACAACCACACTTTAGTGAGGACCTATTTACCCACTTACTGTGGACGAAATGGTGGAATATTTTCTATAAATATGCATGATAAATTTGAATTTGGGTTTCATTTCTTCTAATGTTTTACTTGTAGATAACTTAGTAACATGTTATGAATTATATATTTTTATCTATGGAAGAGTAATATCATCTTCATTGATTGTTTTAAACACTAATCCTTGTAGTGACAGTTCAATGAATGACTACTTTAGTTTTCATAAGTTGGGGAAGCAAAACTAGTCATTGGAGTAATCTCAAAATTATGCGATGCTACTCAAAGTCGTGTATTGTTAAATGTAAGGGGGTTAGTGAGAAACCTTATAATGTATAGTACCATGTGTGCATGCATGTTTATCTGAGTGCTTTCAAGGTCGTATCTCCTTTTATGAATGGTAATTCCACCAATGTAAGTGAGAAATATCTAATATGATAATGAAAAGGAAGCATTATCCATATGATGTAATAGGTTCTATGGCCTGAGAACCCATGACAAGCTTGTTGTTTTAGGTAAGACACTGACCAATGAGCACCTACTATTTACGAGATTGGATAATCATAAGATTCTCTTTGAAGAGCTAGGGGATAGTGCATCACTAGCCAGTAATTTGAGTGGTACATCTCAACTACTTAGGCATTCTGTTATTTTCTCAGTAGTGACAATTTTTTGGAATTTAAATGAGGTTAAACCATATGTATCTCATACCTCTCAATAGGAAAATACCAACAAAATAAACAAGTTTCATTTTATAAAAATTCTTGTTTACGCTACCCATCCCAACAACCCCAGTCAAACATTACATCTCCAAACAAAAACAAAACAAACAAAAGAGCACCCATTGAATGTATCTATCCGTCCACTATTGAACCCGACCTACGTTGTTTAAAAGAAACATGATGAAACCTCAACAAGAGAGGCCAAATCACATAGACTGTAGGAAGACTCCTCAACAAGACCAAATAAGATCTAGGACCACTCTCCTCATGGTACCAAGGTAAATGAACCACAAACCTTAAGACCCAAAGAATGGTAATGCCACCATCTTCTACCAAGAAAGATAATTGTACTTACTATAACGACCAAACACAAAACCATCCAGCCTCTAAGTGCACTAAATTTGATGAAATCACATCAACACAACCAGTACAACCCAACATCATCAGTTCCAACAACCAAATATCCTCAAGACACCGCTACACATATATCTACAAAGCAAGCAAGAACACGCATATGGCCTTCAACATCAACTACCCATGCTACATGAACCAACCCATCAAAAGACATGTCCCTTCCATGAAGGACCTTCCTATAAGTCAAACCACCATCATAGTAATCACTAAACTCGAACTAACGGTCATACTCTACTTTGTTAGTCTTCACTTGAGGACTTCAAATCTTCACTTGATCCACAATGCTTCTAAACTTCTAGATGAACCTTTCTCCCTGCCTAGTTCCCAAGCATTTTCCCATGGCATAAGGACCTTCTATGATATACAAGAGGTGGGAGCAGAGAGAAGACCATATGTCCAACATATTCCTTTAAGGTAACAATGCTAGAGGAGGTTCCTATGGCCCTCTTATTCAAGAACAATATCCTCTTGTGAGGGGTCTTCTCTGGGGGGTTGTATAGCCTATAGGGTCACTATGATCCATAATAAACCATATAGGGGTTTGTAATCCATAAATGGGAGAACTAGTGATTAAGAAGAAATAATAGGTGGGTGGGGATAGAAGCAGCACCAAGGGTATCTAAAAATTCCTCCAAAACCTGAAAGGTTAGGTTTCAATACGACTTTGGATATGATTTTTGACATAGAGAAGGATATTGAACATCTAAGGTCATGGAAGCTAACCTTTAACATGGTTGAAACATAATACTCAAAGGCTACAAGTAGAACCAATAATCCTTTCACACCCACTAGGAAGTCTGACCAGGACGTGATTGTACAAAATAGTACAAAGGATTGGACCTTTCTCTTGAATGTTTCCTCATCTTGATTCACAAACAAGATAACCTCCAATAAGTAGCACATTGTTTCTCTCTATCACCCAAGTATACAAGAGAAGCATGTTTGACAACAAACTCTGATCCCCATAGTGACGATGGCATATCCTCAAGAAGGTTTCCAATGTGGCATTCAAAAGGGAGGAAGTACAAGGCATTGATATCCATCAGGTATCCAAAACCATGTTCCATAGGCTACATGTAAGTGAGTAAAAGTGAGGATTTTGACTACTGACCTAAAGAATCTCAACTATACAACCTTTTCTTCCATATTCATGGTGTGGAAAGGCCCATATTGTCATTTTTCTGGGCAAGATGGATGATGACCTTCTTCGCCAAGGGTGGATCTCATAGATACATAGCCTACAAATGTGTTAAATAACAAAAAAAAACTTAAAGACATACTGCTACACGTGTACCAACTTGCCACTTTCACATTTTATTTGTTTTAGTTCTTAATTGTGCATAACATATTTTAGTTTCTCTCACCTTGTAATTTATTCATAGTTATGATATGTGTCGTAAGAGTTATCTCTTATTAAATAATAGTTTAATTTAGCTTATATAGTAGAAACTACATACTTATGATGATATACATATGCCTTATCTCTTGTAGGGATTTTGGTCTCACTCTCATGGTTCTCGAACCTGCTTAGGGTCTCAACACCTTCCCCAAGGGTTTAGCAATGAGGAGCCACCTTTTCCAAGGATATAGTGAGAATAATGTTGGAGTCAAGCCTTTTTTGTGTGTGTCTATAGTCATCCTTATACATTCTGGTCTGGTAAGGATTTTCATAGAATGATCTATGTATGAATTAGTTTGGATTCTATGCCATGTATAAGGTGGTTATGATGGATATATGAAGAAGTGGTTATGTGGTTACCTTTGTCAGATATATGGAACTTGTATGACTATCTATAGAAATACAGATGTAATGGACGTTTTATGTAATGTCACTTGTGAATGATGTTGGTATTTAATTAAAAACTTATTTTCCTTCTTGGTTTGTGATCATTAAGTAGATTTTTTTATCTTTTTGGTTTTGAGGTTTTGTTGTGTGATCCAACCAACCTTAGGGAGTGATTATGTGTTGATACCAAGGTTGGTTGCCACTCTCAATGGTATCAGAGGCTAGTATGTCATGTGTTACAACACATAAGATATCATATCTATACATATATGTTATTATATCTAATCATCATTCCTATATATATATAATATAATATATATATAGTTTTTGAGGTGGGGTCTTCACAACATCCACCACCTCCCTTAAGCACAATAACATTAGTTTTCTCGGATATCTAAGTCATGTCTGGGTAGTTGATGTCCATCTTCATTTCCATGGGAAATAGAATGTCAAATCCTTCATCAAAGGAACCATCACCATGTGTTTAGTCTTATAGAAGTTCAAGGAAGAAATTTGAGCATTAAAGGATAGTGGGAGCAAAATAGTATACATGGAAAGAAGATCTAGGGGATGTCAATCTATGGTTTACGGATTTGGATAAGGCATTCCTGATCTTGGACATATCAGAGATGGATAACATTAGGCATGTTATTTATCTCCTAAAGAACATTAATTGTTGTTGGTAGGCCATGGAAGAGGAGAAGAGGGCAAGAGAGGTGTTTACTTGGGTGAAGTTCCAAAATGAGTTTTTAGGATGGTACTTTCTTTAGTCGTACCTATGGGAGAAGAAGAAGTACTTGAAGAACATGCATCATAAGAAAATAAATGAGTATGAAGTGAAATTTAATGACCTACTGAGGTTTTGTCCCCATTTTGCACTGCATAAACTAAAGTATTTGACTATTTGATGAAGATATAAATGTCTAGTTGCAATATTTGACATAGACAATGAATAAGACTGAGAAGTTGTATGCGTTTACGGATTTAGTGAAATGGGTTGAAGGGAGATAATGGTGTGCAATGACTTTGAGTCAAGAAAGAGAACATCTAACTATGATAACATGTAGTTGATCATCTTCATAAGGAAAAGATAGTTGGAAGCATAATATTAATTAGTCTCAAAATAGACAAGAAACATCATAATAGAGGATCAAGACCCTTTAAAATGGTAATATATAAAGGGTGGATGTTGAGATGTTTTTCCATCGAGGTTCATTACTGTGAGTTTTGTGCCAGTGTCATATTATGTAGGTTGTAGATTGATAGTGTGAACAATGAACATAAACTTGGTATAACAATATTTGTAGGCACTAATCAATGTGCTCCATTACAAAACACTTCCCACAAGTGCATAGGTTTGAATTATTTCATAGAGCAGGAATGTTAGGGGTTGATCCCCAAGGAGTCAAGTAGGATAATATGATGGTTAGGGATTGCTTCTTAAGGTTTCTAGAGAGGAGAGTATGGTTTTTAGGGTTTGGTTGGGGGTTTCATTCCAATAGGGTGAATAGATAAAGTAATAAAAGCAAGAATCCAACCTAAGATAACCCTAATCAATCAACACTAACTAAACAAACTAAGAGAGAAATTAGACTAAGTTAAACTAATCACTAATAAGAGAGATGGGGAAGTTAACTACCTTACATTAGCAATTACACTAAGGAGATACGAAAATACTATACTTAGAACCTAACTAAGCAAACCTAGCACAATAAACAATGAAAAAGAACTATTTTTTAAAAGATAACTAATATAAATATGGAAAACAAGTACACTAGGTAAGAAAATGTCAATTAACTAGAAAGAGAACAAAATAGGGTTTATAAAATTAAATGGGGTTGTTGGTTCTTTGAGATATGTATTAATAAACCACATCATAGGGTCCCTATTGATGCATAATCATCAAACAAGTATCTAACAAACCAAACAACAAGGATCAATGTGGAATATGAATTGTACACCATTAGTTGGCTATAGTAGGCATGGTTATAGGGGAAGTAGTCCCTATCACTTCCCTTCTATCTTTGTGAGTCTCTATTAACTAAGGATATGCAAAAATATATTTATATTATCCAGGTCTAGGTTTCTAGGCATGGTATTCTTAATACACTTAGGGACAAGGAATGGTGTGGAGTATAGGTGAAGGGTGTTTCACCTCCCACAATCTCCATCTAACCACTAGCCAAGCATGTTTGATAAGTATATATGGAAGAACACATTTAGTCATTAGAGCTCGCATTAGGGCTAGTGTAATAGAGAGATAAAGGGGGATAGGGAGAAACTAGCTAAGGTTCCTCTAGGGAACTTAGAATTTTTCTAACCAATAAATTACTCTTTTCTCTATGCATTGGGTGATTATGTAGCTCAACCAACCACAGAAAGAGGTAGGTAAAGAGAATAGAAAAAAATATAACATTCAACAATGAAAAAATAGTTTTGTGCACAAATATTTCTCAACATGGTATCATGGTTACTTTTGCCCCCAAACAGCCCACAAAGAGGGCTTAACTGCTCGTGATGAATGAAATAACAAAAGAAAGGGCAATAAAGGGTAGAATATCCATAGACTTGGATATAGGATCCCCCGTCTTAACCTTCAATAGCTCAAAGGTCTTCTTACTCCTCAAAGTGGATGGAATGGCATGAAAATGAAAGACATGTGACCAAAACCCTAGAAAACTAGGTTTCTCATAAGGAAAGCGGAAGGAAATGGAGTGCATGTGGTGGATAGGAGTGGGTGGAGTATGTGGAGGATAGGAGTAGATAACCTTAGCCTCTGAGTCACCAGTATTATATATATATATATATATATATATATATATATATATATATATATATATATATATAATGTATGTATATATATAGCGGCCTAGGGAGTCTAAGATTAAGTTGGGGTAAATTGGTAAAATGATCGATAGGAAGCATTAGGGTTAGGCAGGTAGCACGACCAGGGTGGCTAGGTGTGGGCACGGTTGTGGTGATAGGAATGACCATGTTGTGGAGATTAAAATGTTAAACAAAATTGGGGAGAAATGAAGTAAGATAGAATGACCATTGTGGGTGGGCATCATGGTCATGTTGGCTTGATGGTACAATGACCATATAAGGTGCTACAACTGTAGTGCAGGTAGGAGGAAATCATGAAGTGTGGTGGATACACTTGAACTAGGTGGAACCTCATGTTTGTCTCTTGGAACTAGAATTTTTGCTAATGAAAATGCCTATGTTGGCTGGGTTAGTTTTGTCATGCCCCGCGCCACACTAGCGAGATTACTCAAAACAAAATCGGGGAAGAAGGATTAAACAAACAAGTTATTAGAAAATACTAAAAATCAAAACCATTTTCATAAAATTGCCAAACAGAAAAAGCCTTTACATATGAGTTCTTTCACGTCACAAGCACTTACTGGGTGTTCTATTAGCCTGTTACAAGAAAATATATTCCAGAACATATACACATATGTCCACCATAGTTGTACACAAAAGGGGCATACAAGCCAATCATATATCGAAAGCACATCTACAAAACAGTCCCAAAGACCTGAGTGTATAGGGACGACTCTAGGACTCTAACAACAAAAGACATCCAGCAACACTTCCAACCTTGTCAGCTACTGTCTTTCCTACTGCTGCTCAACCTCAGCTACATGATCTCTACCTCCTCGTGCACGTCCACCTAAAAAGGATGTGGGAAACCCATAAAGTGAGATTCCAAATCTCAGCGGGAGATATAACTCTCCAACAACTCTATTATTAACACGAAGAAGATTATTAAAGCAAGTAGTAAAGTTACAACCATGATATGTAGGTAATCACTACTAACAGAATAATCAATTACGATTGGATTATGAAACATCTTAACATTTTAAAAGAAATATGAAGAACATGTATATTTTATACTAATAAAACTGTACAAAATCAAGAAATGCCTCATACAATGTTTTCACATTTGATTTTATACAAGTATACTACATGGCTTTTACGTATTTTATTTGCCCCAAGGATTTGGGTCGTACCACCCAAATCCTACCGACCACTGCTAACTCAAAATTGGTGCCATAAAAGGTCTAATGGAAGAGATAGAATCCATGACCTCATTAAACCTCGTGGTCACTATAGGATCAACACTACAGAGACATGCCAGTCAACTAAACAAATGACTCATAGACAATTGAAGGAGTATCTCACACATGGCTGTCCACATATATTAACACCTAGCCCACCTGAGTATAAGTAACAACACTAGAAGAATAGGCTCACACATGGTCATTCTATCAAGGAGTGGCTCATGCATGGACATCCAGATCACAACGAGATCGACTCATGCATGATCATCTCACACATCCAGTAATTAAGGATGCAAGGGGATACTTGACTTGCAACCCGCATATTCAAAAATATGCGCTCAGTGTTAAAATCATTACACCATCTAGCAAATGTTGACACAGAATGGATTTATGACACAAGTCAAGCTACATGATTAAGTTTCACTTGATTAGTTAGATCATTTAAATTCCATTTAGCATCAATCAAGTTAAAACATAAAATTAAACACGTTCCACAAAGATAAGGGCATAACACATTACTAAACAATATTTGAGCATATAAGGTGTGATCTCATCATATTATCACTTGATGTTTATCATTCACTATATCTTTAATCACAAGGACCACATACTTTTGGGTAGCAACCCCTCATTTCATTGTTAAAAAAATGTCACCTTAGAGTAGGCAATAAATCATCATTAGGTCATAAGATTAATTTTCCTCTTATTTCTGTGATACCAACATCCCACATGCCTCATAATGACCATTCAATCTTATCATAAACATCATATCTCTTACCTAGATATGCTTATAAATTTGTGACACCTGCATGGTTAGAGACTTATAACAAGAAAGATAATACTTCATTATTACAACGGTCTCATAAAGATTTGTGTCATTCACACTAAATTATTAGGGTTAGGATTCTCATTAATCAATTAGGGTTTACAAGGTTGGATCAAAAACCCACCTTCATTCATCACTGCCATTATCACTATAGGGTATGTTATGAGATTAAAATTCATAGAAAACAACACTCCCTTGTTGTTCACACAAACACCTCATAAGGTAGACTATCATACCATGTAACCCACCATCATCATGATGTATCATGACTACCAATACAAGGTATCAATTTCATGTGGCTAGAGGGATCCTGGTTCATCATCTACCTCTGTCGGCTTAATCATACTAAGGTGTTTCAGGCAAGTTGCACTTGAGGTGTATTGGTTTCACACTCAAGGTGTCCAGTTGATACTTGGCATTGAGTGTCGACTTGTCAACACCATAATATGTCGACTACCTCTATGCAAGGCTCAAGGGGCTAACCTCACCAAGATGTGTCAGTTTAACCCTACTTGAAAGGGTGTCAGGTTAGGCATTATCATGTTGGTTTCTTACTCAACCAAGGGCGTCACGGCTTAACACTTCAAAGCATAACAACTCACAAGATATCATCCTGGTCATGACGGGCTACCACCCTCAGCCTATCGGTCTAAGGTGTCAGCTAATAAGCATATCGGTCTATATCATCTTGAGCATGATGAGTTAGCCCCATCAAATCATATCAGTTTAGCATTCCCATGTGTGTTGACTTGTTACATGATGTGTCAGTTTAAGCACCAAAAGCCATGACGACCACTTACCACTTAGTGTATGTGTCGACTTTTCATCTTAAACCTTGAGATATCAGTCACTAGCTCATATATTATCATGGCAAGAAGGTACAAGATATGGAAAGCGACCTAAATGTGGTTCCTTCACCAAAATAGTTTTCAAGACCATTAGTAACTTATAATATATATGATATGAATGATTTAGATATGAGAAACAATATATGCACATGAAAGAGTGAAAATAACAAAGAAGGCTAAGAGTTATATAACCCGCCTCAAAGATCACCACCAAGATCCAAGCTCCAAGGTCAAACTTCAAGCTCATGAGATCAAGGTTGAAGATGATCCTCCAATACATCACCACAACACCTTCAAGGAAGAATATGAGACTAAGGTTAAGATAGCTCAAGATGAAAAGGATATATCCATGATCCATGGCCGAGAAGAAGAAGAAGAAGAAGAAGAGAGCTAGGAAACATAGCTTACAAAGGTAGAAGATGAAAGAAGATCAAGGAACACCACAGGCTTGGGACCTGTCCTCCAAGCCCCAAGAGAACCTCTCTAGCTCCTAAAGCTTCTCAAGGTCGTCCACCAAGAAGGAGAGAAAGTAAGAATGGCCAAAAGGATCCTCTTGCATGGAGAGAAAGGAGACTATATACTAGGGGGATGGGAGAGAGATCATGGGAAAGGTGTCATCACCTTAGGAGCCTAGGTGGCACTTATCCACAAAGAAGGGGCCATATGCAACAACATGCAAGATGTGGTGATATGATCTAGCTTAGATCTTGCCCTCTTGGTCCCCTACCAAGATCATGGCCTCACTTACCTGATATGTCATGTCCCCACACACTCACAAACTGATACACCATAACCCTACACACTCACAAGTCGATACACCATAACCCTACACACACAAACCGATACACCAAAAACCTACACACTTACAAACTGATACACAACCTCTCCAAGTCTCTCTAACCCAAGATACCACATCTAAGAGCAAAACACATCTCACTCATGTGTTCTAAACATCACCAAGGATGTTACCACAGAACCAGGACCCAAACAAGGTGCCCATATCTTTCTCCTCTAGATGATGCCAAGAGAGAGAAGAAACACTCTAGAGGTGGGAAACTTGCACATCAACCCCTACTCTAGGTGCATGGCAATTTGCACAAAAACCACACCACAAAACACAAGCATCATCCACACATCTCACTCATATGTTCTAAACATCACTAAGGAAGTTACCACAGAACCAGGATCCAAACAAGGTGTCCATATCTTTCTCCTCTAGATGATGCCAAGAGAGAGAAGAAATACTCTAGAGGTGGGAAACTTTCACATCAACCCCTACTCTAGGTGCATTGCAATTTGCACCAAAACCACACCACAAAACACAAGCATCATCCAAGCAAGCTCAAACATGAAACTTAAGCTTTCTACTGGCCCTAATTACATCTCAGATGAGTAGAGAAAGGTTCTAAGAAACATCCTTAGGCAAAACAAATGGGGTTATCCCAAAACTTGGGTCAGGGTCCTTTTCAATCCATAAACCCCTAATAGGGATTTCGCCCCCAAAATCCTAAGAGAAAGGAGAGGGGTACTTCCTCCTCATATCTTCTTTGAGATCCCACATGTCTTCCTCAACACCGTGATGATGCCAAAGAACCTTCACAAGCACTATGTCCTTCTTCTTCAACTTCTTCACTCTTTGATCAAGGATCAACACTGGACCTTTCACATAGGTCATATCCTCATCAAGATCTGCCTCCACAGGCCATAACATCAACTCTATATCCTCCTCAACATACTCACATGAAACACTAGATGCAACTTGTGTAACTTAGGTGGAAACTTTAACCTGTAGGTGACCTTCGTAACACATGCCACCACTGGGTAAGGTCCCATAAACTTGGGATCCAGCTTACCCTTCTTCCCAAATCTTAGAACACCCTTCCAAGAAGAGACTTTCAATGTACCTTGTCTCACACTTAGAACTCTGAAGGTCTATAATGGTTGTCAACATATGATTTCTATCTGTCCTGTGCTTCCTTCAATTGTTGTTGGATTACATTGATCTTCTCTATTGTCTGTTGTATAAGCTTAGGACCAATAGGTTGATACTCACCTGTCTCATACCAACACAACAAAGATCTACAATGCCTCCCTTACAATGCCTTGTAAGGTGACTTATCGATTCTACTCTGATATATGTTGTTGTAGGCGAACTCTATCAAACTGAGGTGTACGTCCAAACTTCCTAAAAACTGAAGAACACATGCTCTCAACAGATCCTCTAAGGTCTGAATGGTCCTCTCAGATTGACCATCTGTCTATGGGTGGAAAGCAATGCTAAACTTTAACTACATACCCAACATTGTGTGTAGTTGCTTCCAAAAGTGACTCGTAAACTGGGGACCTCTATCATACATGATAGTTGCTAGAACATCATGCAAACACACTATCTCATCAATATAGATCTAGGCAAGCTTCTCTGCTATGAATGTTGTCTTTATAGCAAGGAAATGGGTTGAATTGGTCAATCTGTCAACAATCACCCAGATGGAATCATGACCTTTGGATGTCCTTGGCAGACCAACCACAAAGTCCATAGTCACATGATCCCATTTCCACTGTGGTATAGGCAACTGTTGCAATGTCCCTATAGGCTTCTGATGCTCATCTTTTACTTGCTGACATACAACACATCTTGCAATGAATTCAGCCATATCCTTCTTCAAACCTGGCCACCAATACATATTTTTCAGATAATGATACATATTGGTGCTACCTGGGTACATAGCCTACATGGATGAGTGAGCCTTTTCCAACTCCATCTTTCTTAGATCATCAACATTAGGAACCACAACTCTGCCATGGTAACAAACTATCCCATCATTTGATTCATGGAATCCATCATGCTTCTCGTTGCCAAACTATGATCTAATCAGTTGTATCGTGGTATCAGTCTATTAAACCTCTTTGATATGCTATCTCAGCATGGGATTCACCTATAAATATGCCAACAGACCTGCTAGCAAAAAAACTTCCAACTTAAAATTCATCTAATACAAGGAGATCAATATGTCTCTCTTGTGGCACATCAAAGAACTCAACTAGGATCTATCCATCAGTGAAGACAAAGACTTCCTACTCAACGCATTTGCCACAACATTCACATTCCCTGGATGATAATCAATTGTGTAGTCAAAGTCTTTGATTAACTCCATATAGTGACAATGTCTCATATTCAACTCCTACTGTGAAAAGATGTACTTCAGGTTCTTATGATCCATGAAGATCTGACACTTCTCCCCATACATGGAGTGCCTCCAAATCTTCAAAGCATGAACTATAGTTGTTAACTCCAAATTGTGGGTCAGGTAATTCTCCTTGTGTTTCTTAAGCTTTCGGGAAGCAAATGAAACCACTTTCTTATCCTGCATTAGCACATAACCCAAGCCATTCCTAGATGCATCACAAAAGACTATGTATCCTTTTCCTTACTCAGGAAAGAATTTTCAACTTCTCCTTCAACGTCTGAAAAGCATTTTGGCATCTATCATCCCAGACGAACGGTACGTCCTTCCTCGTTGACTTTATTAGAGGTAAAATGACAACACTAAAGTCCTCGATGAACCTCCTATAATAGCCTGCCAATACTAGAAAATTACATACTTCTATCGGCGTCTTTGGCTGCTCCCACTCATTCATTGACTCCACCTTCTTGGGATCCACACATACTCCCTTGAAAGATATAACATGCCCCAAGAAAGCTACCTTCTTCAGCCAGAATTCTCACTTGCTAAACTTGGCATAAAGCTGATGATGTCTCAGCACTGTCAATGCCTAACGAAGTTGTTGTTCATGTTGTTGATTTTCACGACTATATATCAAGATGTCATCTATGAAGACCACCACAAACTGATCAAGAAATGACCCAAACTCTTTGTTCATTAAATCAATGATTGTTGTTGGTGCATTGGTCAGTCTGAATGGCATAACCATGGACTCATAGCGACCATACCTCATCCTAAAAGTTGACTTAGGTATGTCATCCTCTTTGATCCTCAATTGGTGATATCCTAACCTCAGGTCTATCTTCAAGAATACTCTCATGCCACATAATTGATAAAACATGTGATCGATCCTTGGCAAGGGATACTTATTCTTTATCGTCACCTTATTCAGTTGTCTATAGTCAATGCACAGTCTCATAGACCCATCCTTCTTCTTCACAAATAACACTGGAGCACTCCATGAAAACATACTCAGTCTGATGAAGCCTTTGTCAAGCAGTTCTTGCAACTATCTCTTCAAATTTGCCATCTCTACTGGGGCCATCTTGTACGGTGTTTGAACTATCAGTTGCATGTTGGGGACTCGATTGATCTCAAAATCAATCTCTCGGGTGGGGGAACACCTGGAAGCTCTTCAAGAAACACATTTTTGAACTCTCTTATAATGGGCACCTCCTAAATAATAGGACTCCTTACCTTAGTATCCAACACATGTGCCAAGAATGCCTCACAACCTTATCTTAATATCTTCCCCACCACGATGGCCAATACCAACACTAGTACAGAAATGGTCTATAGCGTCAGTTTTTTAAGCCTATAACGTCACTTTTCAGCCGACGCCTAAGTGGCCATCGCCACAAAAATTGCTCCGTAGCATTGGTTTTTTTAACCCAAAAAAACTGACCTTGTATAGAAAAAATCGACCCTATAGGCTCTCAAAAACTAAACCCAAATGAGAAATGAAACTGTACCTGAACCCTATAACGTCAGTTTTTTAATAAATAACCGACTCTAAAGATTATTTCTAAGGACCCTATAGCGTCGATTTTCTTAAAAAATCAACCTTATAGGTGTCTTGGCCGTTCCGCGTAGAATGGTCGTGCTGCATAAAACGGTCATGTTGGGATGAGGTAGAACGGCCATGCCGCCTAGCACGACCATGTTGGTCTATATTAGCACGACCGTGCTGCACGGCACGTCCGTTCTACCATATCTCAACATGGCCGTTCTATGCAGCACGACCGTTCTACCTCATCCCAACACAGTCGTTTTATGCAGCACGGTCGTTCTACGCGGAACGGCCAATACACCTATAAGGTCGGTTTTTTAAGAAAACTGAGGCTATACTGTTGAATTTTTTTTTAAAATTTCTATAGAAACTAAACAGAACAAAACAGAAGAACAAGAATAAGATATGGGAGAGGGGAGCATTGATGCTCAACCATCACCATTCCAAACCACACATTCATAACAAAAATGATTCATATATTGAGTTGAGTACACATAGTCACATCATAATTTAGAAAATGATAGATTGCAAGTCTGAGATGATATTAAATGTCAGATACAAAAGTAAATATGAAAGAGTACTGAAACCACATACATAAATGGAACGTAACTGACATATTTATTCCAATCCTATATTGACTTCATTTAGAAAAGCATATGACCACTCTTCTCAGAATTCATTTAAGTCCTCACGTGTGTAAGGCTGAGTTGTAAAGATTTGTAACAGAAAATGCACATGCTAATATTTTATAAAATGAATACAACTCACTTGTAAATTTATGATGTTATTTTTTATTACTTGATCTATAGTCTGAATATCGTTTGATGCTTGTTTGAGAATAGCTTGCATATATTTCATTACATAGTAACCACAAGCTCAATCATTATTTTGTATAGGACACTACAAATAACGAATTATACTTAATGTTAGTAACTACTATAAATAGAAGACTATAAGAGTTGACATATAAGAGTTGAAAATTAATACATATAAGACTAAGCAGTTGTCAAAGTAGCTACCTTGACATTTTTCAAAGTCAATGTCTTTAATTTTGTGGGTATTTGTCCTCCGCCTTCACGAAAAGCTTTTATACCCCTATCAATTAATTGATAGTTGGTAAAATAGAAATTATAAATAGAAATATCATGTTGAAGCATTGACTATATTTATGCTTACGCCATAGCTGGCAATTTTAGTTTGTGACCCCTTGTTGTTTTTCCCATTGGGTCAAGATAATAAAGAGTCATCAATTTTGGGACAATCACCACTAATTCCCAATGTCTAGATATGAGTAAGAATAAAACAAACATTAAAATAAATACATTTGTTCATTATTAAAATTATATTGAATAATAATACTTACTAGATGTTAAAAGGAATTAGGATAATTTCCTTTCCCACAGTAGCAAAATATTTGAATGCATCAGAGAAGTACTCACTCACTTCCTCAATATGTGTCTCCACCTAACTAGTGACCGAAGGAACTAAGAATCCAACATTCTTTATATCAAAGTTTGTGGCCTCGGTATATAAATGGATGTTAAACATTTGTAATTATTTTCATATGTAGAAATAAGCTAAAAATGTGTATTGGAATTTTCTATATTGATAGATCCTTACCTTATCCATACTTCTAATATCGAAGTATTCAGCCAATCATAATGGAACAAATCTATAATATCATCAAGAAAAATATAATTGTCAAAGTCCCTCCCAGTTGCATCTTCTATTAAATTGATCAACATTTGTAGTCCAAAGCTTTGGTTGGCTAAGTATCGACACAAACCTTTACATTTACTTCCCAACTCGTCGAATGTGGATTCTGGAATAATAGATGGCTTGGGCATAGGAGGACGACTAGTAGAATTTATACTATTTGGTTTGCAAACCTATTAATTAAATTACATACTTCTATTACACGAGTTCATATATGCAGTCAAATATGAAAAACATGGTAGAATTCAAGTATACCTTATCATTGATAACCAAGTGTCTAGGCCATCCCACCATAGCACCCTCTGCTTCTTCAACTGTACTATATTTAGGATTAGGTATGGGTAGTGGTTTGTCCCCCATTCCGTCATACACAAGATGGATGGACACACGGAAAATGTCATCAGTAATTTGTTGGCATTGCAATGTACCACCAAGGTTGTACACCTTGCCCGCTACCACAACATTATATTCTAGAACGTCCACTGCAAGTTTACAGTTCATACCAACCTAGATTGAAATAATATAGGTAATATAAGAAGCAGTCGAATAGATACTTGTTACAACTATATATATTATCATATATATATCATACTAATAACACAACATATAGAACAAAAACTTACTACAGATTGTTGTGGTGGGTCATTGGGAGTGCTCCCATGACCTTCTACAACTGTAGCATGGGCTTGTACCTCATCACTTGAGAGACACACAGTATGAATAGGTTGATAAGGTTGAGTAGGCTAAAATTAAGACATTATTTCTTGTACTTTCTGTGCTACTAATACTTCAACCTCCTCTTGTGTAAGACCTCCTGCATGACCTCTTTTAGATTGTGAAGGGCCAAAATAAGACTTGAATCCTATGCCAACTCCTAATCCCCTAACACGGCTAGGATGCTCCTTCGTACCAAGATCAACTGATAGTTCATCCATGTGGCTAGTTGGGATGAACTTTCCTTCCTTCCTTTGCTCGTGGAGATCAATCTATTCATAGTTAATAAAAATATTAAATCACAATATCAATTAGATATAAATAAATCTAAGTTTGTGGGAGTTACTCTTTATTTAGTTGGGATAAACCTACCATCTTTTGTGCCACCTCCTTAGTTGCAGGGTTGACAATTTAACCTGCTCGATTCTTTCTAGCATCAATCCATGTCAAGTGTCGGGGTGGATGCTCAACTTGAGTTGTACTAGATTCTTCTCTAGAAGAGGATTGCTTCTCTTGTAGTTGGCAGCGGAAGGCATAACCACCAGGCCCCAAGCGATGGTCATGCACATTTTTGTCCCGTCTTTCCTTTTGAGCCTGGTGGATAGCCTGATCATTTAAAATGAGATATTGCAATTCAAACTTGGCAAACATGTATAAAAAGATTCACCTCCTTAATTGTATAAAATTAAAGATTCATACAATACATCACAATCTTTATTACCTGAAACTCTCCCGATCTCCTAGCTGCAAAAAATGTTTCCCACACCTCCGGATCTATAAAAATATATACATTTGTTGCTTTCTTCTTTTGTTTAGGATTATCTATAAATTCCCTTGTGAGATATGTCTTAAAACCCCTCCATCGTACACCACAACGTTGTAGCACTCTTTTCTTGTGATCTTTTTCATTTAGATGAAAAACGCCCTATACATACAAAAGAAGCAATTAATAATGTTGTTTTGAAAAGCAATTAATTCCAAGCAAACTAAATTAGAATCAATAGATAAAAAAACATATTAAAATAATATCACTTCCACTCACAGATATATCTTTCCATATGAGGTCTTTTTTGGCATTAGGAACATCATGCCAATTTTTTATATCTATTGGCCCCTTACTACGCGTGGTTGCCCCTACGTAATGCTTGAAAGCACTAGCATGTTCCCCAACAGGTGCTCCTGTGATATCAAACTGGATTGGCAATTTGTCCCCTTTAGCCCTGAGCTCCTGCAGCCTGCGCATCAGTGTGGGACCTCTACTTTTCTTAGCATCACCACTACCATCCTCATGGTGCTCATGCTCATGCTCAGAATGTTCATCTTCACTCGCCATTTTAGAACCTGCAAGTATACATGATAAAAAAAATAAGTGATAATAAAAGCACAAGTGATAAGGTATACTAGCTTGAATGATAATAAAATAAATAATTCAAATAATACATGCCTCTTGTATTGGTTGATTTGTTAGTCAAGGAAAATTCCTTCAGCATGGTCTTGACGTTTATAATATTCATCGTTGTTATCTTCAACATTTACACTTGGCAAACCAACTGAGAATGGACTAGAATCATCATACTTTTCGTAGTATTCTTCTTCATTTATAGGATCTACAGTAAACTGTCATTTTCCATGAAGAACGACAGACCAATTTTTATTTGTCGGGTCATCAATATAGAATACTTGTTTTGCTTGGTCTGCCATGATGAATGGCTCATCTTTCTCACCAATCTTTTGAAAATTCACCAATTTGAAACCCAACTCATCCACTAAAACTCCTTTGTTGTTGTCAACCCAATTACACCTAAAGATAGGAACTCGAAAATTTGTATAGTCCATTTCCCATATGTCCTCAATGACACTGTAATATGACATCTCAGCTTCACGTGGTCTTTTATCTTTGGCACTAGCAAAATACAACGAACAAGATTGAACAGTGACCCCACTATTTTGAACTATACTACTTTCATCTTGATGCTTTGTGTAGTATGAAAATCCATTTATGTCATAACCTTCATATGACATGACATCCATTTTTGGCTTAAAGGTGAGCCATTTTATGTTCTCAGCAACATTATTCGGTGATTCAGATAGTTGATTAAATACTTTCTCTTCAAACCACCTAATAAATGTTTGATTATGCTCTCTTGCAAGCCACATTGAACTGGATCGTGGATGATTTCTCTTGATAAGATCATTGTGTTCTGTGATGTAGCTACTAACTTCATTGATGTTGTGTAAAATATACAAATGCGCTTATTCCCACAACTCATGATTGATTTCTTTCACTCGTCCTCCCAGAGTTCCTTTGCCACAATAGGATTCAGTGTGATGGGAATTTTTTAGATCGCTAGAAGTTTCATTTCAATGCAAAAAATCATTGCAAAAGGCCATCACCTCCCTAGCCACATAACCCTCAACAATACTCCCTTCAGGACGATAATGATTTCGAACATCACCTTTAAAAACACTCATGTAGCGTTCAAATGGATACATCCAGTGTAAGAAAATTGGACCCAACATCTTCACATCCCTTGTAATATGTACTACAAGATGAACCATGATATCAAAAAATGAAGGAGGAAAGTACATTTCAAGCTGACATATGGTAACAATTACATCTTTCTGTAATTTATCAAGAGTAACAGGATGTATCACTTTGTTGCATATTTCATTGAAGAAGAAATAGAGTCTTGTGATTGCAAACCTTACATGCTTCGGCAATATAGATCGAATATCCACAGGTAAAATTTGTTGCATTAAGGTGTGACAATCGTGATATTTGAGACCTATCAGTTTCAGATCCTTCATTGATACCAATCTATGAATATTAGAAGAGTATCTTTGTGGAACCTTAATATTATACAAGCACTCACAGAAAGTCTTTTTCTCCTTCTTTGACAAAGTGTAACAAGTTGGTGGTAAATATGTGCGGCGACCCCTGATCTCCACTGATAATTCTTTTCTTATACCCATTAATTCTAAATCTTTTCTAGATTTGATGCCATCTTTAGTCTTTCCTGGTATGTTCAATAGCGTACTGATGATGCTATCACAAATATTTTTTTCAACATGCATGATGTCAATGCAGTGTCTAATTGCCAAAGATCTCCAATAAGGAAGATCCCAGAATATTGACCTCTTCTTGTATAGAGATTTGTCACATGCGAGTGTATGACTACTTGAACTCTTTCCAAATTCATTAACAATATGTTTCACCCTATCATATACAACATTTCCTGGTATAGGTTTAGGAGCACTTCGTTCCTTAGTTGACCCATTAAAGGTTTTGTGTTGCCTTCGATAAGGATGCACTAGTGGGAGAAATCTCCGATGACCAAGATATACGATTTTACCACCATGTTTCAGTCTGATTGAATTAGTATTTTCCTCACAAACAGGACATGCTTTGTAACCTTTTAAGCTATATCCAGACAAATTTCCATAAGCTGGAAAGTCATTAATCGTGCAAAACAATATAGCACGCAAACTAAAGGTCTCTTTACATGAAGCATCATATGTCATAATACCTTCTTCCCATAGTTTCATTAGGTCATCTATTAGAGGTTGAAGGTAAACATCAATATCATTTCCAGGTTGCTTGGGCCCTGATATCAATATTGACAACATGACATACTTATTTTTCATACACAACCAAGGAGGAAGATTGTATATAACAATCATAACATGCCACGTGCTATGTTGGCTTCTTAATGTACCATAGGGATTCATTCCATTTGTACAGAGTCCAAGTCTTAAGTTTCTTGGTTCTTTACCAAATTGAGGGTATAATAAATCAATTTTCTTCCATTGTGGTGAATCTGATGCATGTCGTAGGATGCCATCATCATTGGCCTTTAACTCCCCATGCCAAGACAAATTTTGTGCATCTTCTGTACTAGCAAATAAGCGTTGTAATCGTGGTATTATTGGTAGATACCACATCACCTTGACAGGAGAGCCATTTTTAGCCTTAGCTGAATTTGTGGTCTTATACCTTGACGCACCACATTTTGGACAATTTATTAAATTACTATTGTCCTTTTGAAATAACACACAATCATTTGGACATGCATGAATCTTCTTAGCCTCCATTCCCATTGGGCACATTATTTTCTTTGCTTGATATGTTGAAATTGGAAGCTCGTTGCCTTTAGGAAGAATTTCCTTTAACAAAGACAACAGTGAAGTGAAACTCTTATCACTCCATCAGTTTTGAGCTTTAAGAGTATATAATTGCATCACAACACTCAACCTCATGAACTTAGTACAACCCTTATATAAAGGTTTTTCAGCATCATGGATAATGTTTGCAAATAAAGAAGGTGGATCAACATTGTCCCGACAACTACATAGCATCTCATGAACCATATCATCTTGAACTGGGTCATCCTGAATCGGTTCATCATTGAAATTATCATCATTATCTATATCTTCTATGCCACAACTATTAGTATCGACATTTTCTGATCCATTATTAATTTTCTCTTCATGCCAATACCATTCATTATAACCTTGTATGATCCCATTGCATATGACATGATTCTTAATTTCCTTAGCAGTATCAACTTTCAAATTGTTACCACAATGTCTACATGGACAATAGAACCTATCTGTAGGTAGTTTCCTATGTTCCTCAGCAAATCTGATAAATTCATCAAGACCTTTGGCAAACTCTGGACTAAAACGGTTCTTGATAGACACCCAACTTCGATCCATTTTCTATATCACATTAAAAATTAATTATAAAACTAAGCATTTAATATTGATATTATAAGTTGTAAGTTTTTATTGATAGGAAGTTAATTACTTTTATGCTAAAGTGTACCACCTATCCCATTTTTGAATATTTAATCTCACTAGTAACTGTATAATGTATGTTTAGTTTTAAAGAAAATTTCAGCAACATTTCCCCTAAGTTCTACAAGTACACCGATGTAAATGATAAATAACCACTCACATATGTACCTAGAGAACAAATGAGGAAATACTACTAAAATTTTCTTCAAAACTAAACATACATTATACAATTACATCCTAAGTGAGATTAAATATCCAAAAATAGTCCCAAACCGGGGACTATCCAAAATTTACTCCTATGAGTAAATTTTGAACGGGTTTCTAAGTTGATACATGCATAAATGTATTATTATCATATTTATATATTAAGATAAACATCATGCATCGATGATCTCATATATAAACCCTAAAGTGTCAATATGAGAATACACAATGTCTACCCTCATATTTCTGGAATGTATATATAATGATTACATATGTGATTGATAACAAAATGTAGATATGAATGAATACATATTTTTATTATTGGTTGATTTACTAGTCAAATAAAATGGCACATTGGGAGAGTGAGAATATTATACCTCACTTGCAAGCTGAAGAAGAAATATATGTAAGTCAACAACAAGTCAATAGCACCTGCAACAACACAAATGCACGATTCAATTCTGTTATAATGTATTAATTAGGGGTCAGTATATATCAATTTATAGGAGCAGTAACAAATTCAAAATTGACAAATTTTGATGATTCTGCAACTCATCCAACACGTCCGTGTTGGGAAGCACGGCCGTGCAAACAACACGGCCATGCTGCCCAACACGGCCGTGTTGGCTGAGTTGCAGAATCATCAAAATTTGTCAATTTTGAATTTGTTACTACTCCTAACACAACCGTGCTGCCCAGCACAGCCATGCTACCTGGTCAGTTGCTTGAAAGTAAACGTAAACGGAGGAGTGATGAGGCGGCAGAGAGAAATACCTTGAGAAGAACCGGTTGGTGAGGGAGCTTGTGCGGGAAAAGAACCGGAGAGAGATGCACATGGCCTTTGCAACGCCTAAGGCGTCGTCGCCTTTCAAGGTAGAAAGAATTGGAGAGAGATGCAACGTCGTATTCGTCATCATCCAAGGAAATGGCGTCGGAGATGGTGGTAATGAGCGTTGTCGTCGCCAAAGATGGTGGTAAGAAGCTTGGACGTCATCGTCCAAGGAAAACGACACTAGTTTGCCTCTTTTTAGACAAGGAGATGGTTGCGAGAGGTCACCTTTGTAGAGGCGGCGTTGCTTTTCTTCGGGTGCAGGAGCGGAAACGGGGAAGAAGCAGCGGGAAATGGCAACCTAAACCTTACTATCGGGGTGCTAAGTGCAATAATAGAAGACCTATAGCATCGGTTTTGGGTAAAAACCGACCCTAAAAGTCTACTAAAAAAACACTGCCCGGACTTAACCTATAACATCGGTTTTTTAAGATAACCGACGCTATAGACCTGATTTATAGCGTGGGTTATCTTAAAAAACTGACGCTATAAGTTAAGTCTGGGCACCATTTTTTTAATATACTTTTAGGGTCGGTTTTGCACTAGAACCGACGCTATAGGTCAACATCTATAAGGTCGGTTATATATAAAAACTGACTCTAGAGTTCCAAAGCAGTGCCCGCATTTTTTGTTGACCCTATAGCATCAGTTATTTTAAAAAACCAACCCAATAGATCGAGGAGCGACGCCAAAATTGCGTGAATTTTCGCGGCTGGAAACCTATAAGGTCAGTTTTTATGATAAAACTGATGCAGTAGTCTATTAGGTCAGTTATTCTAGTAAAAACGATGCTATGGGCAGCGACGTTACTGGCCAAAAATATAGTAGTGCAAACGCATCAGAAGAATCTTTCTGTCTCCTTGGAAGATCCACATCTCACCACCATCTACAAACTTTGCCTGCTTGGAACTACAATCCAAGACCACTCTATACTTCTCCAATGTGTCCATTCTAAGGATTACATCGAATCCATGCATATCAAGTGGTATGAGATCCACTTGAATGTTGTGACCCAAAAAGGAGATGACACAAGAAGGACACACCTCCTACAACATTATAGAACTGACTAATAGGGTTTAACAGCAAGCTATTCTTCTTATGACTAATAGGCAAAAGACAATTGTCGATCACTTCACGGGTGACAAAAGAGTGTGTTGCACTTGGGTCAACCAAAATAGATAGAAAGCAAGAAGAAGACAAATTAGAATGAAATAACTCCATCTGACCTATCACTACTCATGGGTTGACCACTACCTCCGACTGACTCATAGCGTAGAATCTAGTTGTTGCTTGTTGTTGCCCCCATCATATACTTCCCTGAGAAGATGATCCAACCTCCAATTCTTGGCCACGTCCTCATCCTCCTGCACCATTGTTCTTCTGTCTCTGAGACCCCTGTTGGATCTATCTCTGTTGTTGGGTGACCTCATCATCTTTCACTGGAAAAAATGGTTTAGTATGCTCAACTTGTCCGCACTGATAACACATCTTGTTCTCATACCAAGGCCTAGGTGGCCCTGTCACAGACACTGAGGCAACACTCTAGGATCCTACATGCCGAAAACTATGACCTCTATCTTTATTAGATGACCACTACGTTTGTGTATTGTACCTCTGTGATGCTAGTGGTGTGGAAAACCTTAGCTTCTTAAAGCCTCCTAACGAATGTCCTTGAAACTATGCATGCCTCTCCCTGGCTCTTGTGTCCTGTCTCTCCATCGTAGATCGCTATATCATCCAAATAGACTACACAAGCACAGCAAACCTTTCTCAATTTTCCAAAGCAGCTGCTAGGGTAAACATCGCAATGTTCAACCCCTTCTCAAAATGTTGAATATGCTCATCCTCTGTAGCATCCATGTAAGGACAAAACCTCAACAACTCCATAAACCTTTCTTCATACTCATTGATCGTCATGGATCCCTATCGGATCCTCTCAAACTGGCTGATTTTCTCATCAAGGTACGTATGCGGAAAGTACCGTCTAACGAACTCACATTAGAACTCCTCCCAACCTATAGCATCTCCTAGCCTCTTCTCCTCCTCTGTGGCCTACCAGTGGCTAGCACTCCCCTTCAGAAGGTACACTGCATGATTCACCTTATCCACTTAAGGGATACTAAGGATCTTAAAGGCTTTCTCAAGATCGGTAAGCCACAAATCCGCATCTACCGGATCAGTTGTTCCAACATATTCCAAATCTCCAACTCAGCAAAGCCGCTCAAAAGTCCTCCCAGTACCCAAAGATTCAGTATGGGGAACTTGTGCCCTAGGCTGAGGTGTAGGCTTCCTGTCTGCCATATGCATCATAATAGCCATAAACTGCCCAAAAAGAGAATGAAAGGCAAGGTTTTCCATCATGGCTGGGTCAAACTTGGGGACTTCAAGCACCCATCTTCTTATGCTTGGTTCCTTGAACCACCACCTAGTGCAGCAACACTGCTTTCAGCAGCGTGTTCTTCATGTTCTCTAGACATCTTTAAGATTTCTCTTCTTCTTCTGCATAAGCATAAGTCACTATAAGACAAACAAGAGGACACAAGAACATACACAAACCCTATTCTTAGGTCCCAGTAGACTCATCAAACCTAAAGCTCTGATACCAACATGATTGTGACGCCCCATGCCACACAAGCGAGATTACTCAAAATAAAATTGTAGAAGAAAGATGAAACAAACAAGTTATCGGAAAATACTAAAAATTAAAACATTTTCATAAAACTGCCAAACAATAAAAGCCTTTACGTACAATTCCTTTCATGTCATAAGCACTTATTGTGTGTGCTATCAGCTTGTTACAAGAAAATCTATTCCAGAACATATATACATATATCTGCCACAGTTGTACACAAAAGGGGAACACAAGCTAACCATATATCGAAATCACATCTACAAAACATCCCCAAATACTCGAGTGTACAGGGATGACTCTAGGACTCTAAGAACAAAATACATCTAACAACACTTCCAACCTTGTCATCTACTGTCTTTCCTGCTACTGCTCAACCTTGGTTGCACAATGTCTATCTCCTCGTACACGTGCACGTAAAAAGGATGTGGGAAACCCACAGAGTGAGATTCCAAATCTCAGCGGGAGATATAACTCTCCACCAACTCTATTATTAACATGAAGGATATTATTAAAGCAAGCAAAAAGTTACAACCATGATATGTAGGTAAACAATATTAACAGAATAAGCAATTACTATTGGATTATGAAATATCTTAACATTTTAAAAGGAATATGAAGAACATCTATATTTTCTACTAACAAAACTATAAAAAATCAAGAAAGGCCTCATCCAATGTTTTCATATTTGAACCTATACAATTATTCTACACTGTTATTTACATATTTCATTTTCCCCGAGGATTTGGGTCGTACCACCCAAATCCAACCGACCACTACCAAGTCAAAATGGTGAAATACAAGGTCTAATGGAAGACCTAGAATCAAACCTCATGGTTAATACACGAGCAACACTGTTGAGACATGTCAGTCAACTGCACAAGTGACTCATAGTCAACTAAAGGAGGAGCTCACACATGGACGTCCACATATATCAACACCTATCCCACCTCGATACAGGTAATGGTATAAGAAGAACATGCTCACACATGGTCATTCTATCAACAAGGAGTAGCTCATGCATGGCCATCTAGATCACAATGAGATAGACTCACGCATGGTCATCTCACACATCCCGCAATTAAGGATGCAAGGGGATACTTGACTTGCACACCGCATATTCAAGAATATGCACTCCGAGTTAAACTCGTTTCACCATCCAACAAATGTTGAAACTGAATGGATCTATGGCACAGGGCAAGCTACATGATTAAGCTCCACTTGATTAGTTAGGTCATTTAAATGCCTTTAAGCATCAATCAAGTTACAACATATAAACTTTAAACAAGTTTTACAAAGATAAGGGCATAACACATTACTAGAAAATATATGAGCATATAATGTGTGATCTCATCATATTGTCACTTTATGTTTATCATTCACTATAGCTTTCATTACAAGGACCACATACTTTGGGTAGCAACCCCTCATCTCATTGTTAAGAAAATTGTCACCTCATAATAGGAAATAAAGCATCATTAGGTCATAAGACGTAGTTTCCTCTTCTTTCTGTGATACCAACATCCCACATGCCTCATAAGAACCATTCAATCATATCATAAACACCATAGCTCTTACCTAGATATGCTTATCAATTTGTGACACCTACATGGTTAGAGACTTATAATAAGAAAGATAATACTACATTTTAAAACCATCTCGTACAGATTTGTGTCAGGCACACTACATTATTAGGGTTAGGTTTCTCATTAATCAATTAGGGTTTACAAGGTTGGGTCAACAATCCACATTCATTCATCACTGCCATTATCACTATAGTGCATGTTATGAGATTAAAGGTCATAGAAAACAACACTCCCTTGTTGCTCACACAAACACCTCATAAGGTAGACTATCATAACATATAACCCACCATAATTATTATGTATCATGGTTACCATTACAAGGTATTGGTTTCATATGGCTAGAGGGATCCTGGTTCATCATCTACCCATGTTGGGCTGATCATACTAAGGTGTGTTGGGCAAGCTGCACTTTAGGTGTATCAGTTTAGCACTCAAGGTTTCGGGTTGATACTTAACATTGAGTGTCGACTTGTCAACACAATAACATGTCAACTACCTCTATGAAAGGCTCAAGGGGTTAACCTCACCAAGGCATGTCGGTTTAACACTACTTGAAAAGGTGTCAGGCTAGGCATTATCATGTTAGTTTCTTACTCAACCAAGGGCATCACGACTTACCACTTCAAAGAATACCAACTCACAAGATATCATCCTGGTCATGATGGGATAGCACCCTCAACCTGTCAGTCTAAGGTTTCAGCTAATAAGAATATCGGTCTATCTCCTCTACAGCATGACAGGTTAGCCCCATCAAAGCATATCTGTTTAACATTCCAGTATCGACTTGTTACATGATGTGTCAGTTTAAGAACCACAAGCCATGAGGATGACTCACGACTTAGTGTATATGTCATCTTGTCATCTTAAACCTTGAGATATCGGTCACTAGCTCATCTATTATCATGGAAAGAAGGTACAAGATATGGATAATAAGCTAAGTGAGATTCCTTCACCAAAATAGTAGTTAAGACCATTAGTAACTTCTAACATATATGAGATGAATGATTTAGAGATGAGAAACAATATATGCACATGAAAGAGTGAAAATAACAAAAAAGTCTAAGAGTTATATAACCCGCCTCAAACATCACCACCAAGATCCAAGCTCCAAGGTCAAGCTTCAAGCTCACAAACTCAAGGTTGAAAATGATCCTATACTAGATCACCACAACACCTCCAAGGAATAAGATGAGACCAAGGTTAAGGTAGCTTGATAGAAAAAGAGATGTCCAAGATCCATGGTCGAGGAGAAGAAGAAGAAGAGAGCTAGGTAACAAAGATTACCAAGGTAGAAGATGAAAGATGATCAAGGAACACCACAAGCTTGGGACTAATCCTCCAAGCTCTAAGAGAACCTCTCTAGCTCCTAAAGCTTCTCAAGGTCATCCACCAAGAAGGAGAGAAAGCAAGAATGTCCAAAAGGATCCTCTTGCATGGAAAGAAAGGAGACTATATACTAGTGGGATGAGAGAGAGATCATGGGAGAGGTGTCATCACCTTAGGAGCCTAGATGACACTTGTCCACAAAGACGGGGCCACATGCAACAACATGCAAGACATGGTTATATGACCTAGGTTAGATATCTCCCTCTTTGTTCCCTACCAAGATCATGGCCTCACTAACCTGATATGTCATGTCCCCACACACTCACAAACTGATACACCATAACCCTACACACTCACAAACCAATACACCATAACCCTACACACTCACAAACCGATATACCATAACCCTACACACTCACAAACTGATACACAACCTCTCTAAGGCTCTCTAACCTAAGATCACACATCTAAGAGCAAAACACATCTCACTCATGTGTTCTAAACATCACCAAGGATGTTACCACACAACCAGGACCCAAACAAGGATCCCATCTCTCTTTATCCTCTAGATGATGCCAGGAGATAGAAGAAACACTCTAGATGTGGCAAAGTTACACATCAACCCCTACTTTGGGTTAATTGCAATTTGCACAAAAACCACACCACAAAACACAAGCATCATCCAAACAAGCTCAAACATGAAACTTAAGCTTTCTACTGGCCTTAATTACATCTCAGATGATTAGATCAAGGTTCTAAGAAACATACTTAGGCAAAAAGAACATGGTTATCCCCAAACGTGGCTCAGGGTCCTTACAAGTTTGGATTACATGGGGCTTTTAGTTTTCACTCTAATATCATAGTTGAGGCAAAGTACGACAGACAGTTCAGGGCTTTGACTTGGATTTTGATCTTTGAAGTTTTCTTCCTTGGTGTTCCTTTCTTCAATTTTTTCCTTGGTCACTTGGGATTAGGTTGGAGTAAAATAGGACTCATTTTGGGTTCCTCCATCATTAGGGAAGTCCTATAACCATCCTTATTCTATCCCTTCAATCAATAAATTTCAAAGTACCTATATAACAAACAAGAGAAACTATAAGTGCATTTTTCATAGACTAGGAAATAACATATAATTCTACATATCGTGTTGTGAATGAGAGGAAAAATAACATAAGATGAAGACCCAAACTAGAGTCGCATCACTATTTGAATCTTAAAACATACTTTTCCTCAAGTATGGTCCAATGAAATCTCTCTTTTCAGTTCAATTCACAACAAAGTGAGAAATGTGCCACTAGTACATAACATGCCTTTAGTGTCGGTTCTCAAGCGACACCTATGTGGGTGCCACTAAAATCCCAACCGTTACATGTCGGTTTGAGAACCAACGCCAAAACCCTTCGCGCGCCACCAAAAATGCGCCAAAAATGCGCCAGTAGGGGGGTATAGGCTTCGGTTATTAGGATCGAAATCGACACCACATACCTTCTGTTACACCCCGATCTCACAATTTCCTCAAATCATGAGATTAGGGCGTAAGATAGGATTTATATTTAACACAAAGAACACCCTCAACTTTTTCTTTTCTTTTAAACTCTTGTTCATCGCATTGAACCACATAACATCTTAACAAGGAATCTGAACATTTCTTCTACTAATCAGACTTTAATAGAAAAGATACATGTATAAACATTCATAATGTCTTTCACACATTATGCACATGAAACTTGCTAATTAGCATACATATCAAAGAGAAACAATATTACACATCGTAGTTACAACTCTTTCTCTTATCTCTTACTGAGGACCTAGAGTGACAAGGACCGACTGACTCAACTAATCTCATACTTAACTCTTGTGGCAGGTCTACACTGATGATCTGATCATCTTCAAGTCCACGCGGTTAACCCTAAAATGTTTGAGTAGAGGGGTGAGCCTACTCGCTCAGTGAATGAGTACTTCATGGAAACAGACTAATGCACTAATGTGATCAAAGATATAATTTGAGTAAACGATATGAAATTTAACAACAATAAATACTACACTGAGCAGTTCTAAAACAATATAATTGAAATAGCAAAGAATATAAATATTGCATCCAAATAATAACTAGTAGAAAACTATACTCTAGTCTTTCTTAACTCTTTCATTTATAAGGAACTCTGTGAACCTATATGATCATATTTTAGATTATGCCCTAAATATATGCAGTGTACTCTGCATATAAAGATCCGCAACAAGTCCATGCTACGGTCCCACCGTACAAGACTTAGCGACACACCCGGGAAGTGCTAAGTCTGACTACTCGTCCTGGTCTGCACAGGACACAGGCTCTACGGCCTCATCGCACATCCACGTGTGCTCTCGACTCCTCCTTAAACCTTAGTACACCGGCGGAGAGTCACAGGGTTACCTTCGCGACACAAGCACGAATGGTGTTAGATAACCCTGTTTTCTGGTGATATCGCAGTGCCATTGTGACACAAGCACAATTGTTGTTAGACACTGCCCTTTTTCTCTTTCCTCGTTTGTCCGCGACACAAGCACGGATGATGTTGCAACACGAGTTTCACCCCAAAGTTGCAGACCCGTCTAAGGGGTTCTACGGTGTTAGGGCACTTAGGTCTATACTTGATTAACATGTAAATATCTTAGCTCATGTATTCAACATATACCATGTCTCAGTAACATCCCTTTCTAGGGCATGTCATATCTCATCACCTGCAATTTACGAGATATGTATTGAAATATAAGAAGCCCTACAGTAGGTAAATATCATTTCAAGGAGAACAAGCATATAAAGTTAAATGCACTAGAAACATACAATTTAACAATTAAGTATCACCACATCTCATATCGAGACCTTTCATATTACCATAGCATGATTCATTGAACATCCTATCCTTAGGGTTTCATTTGCCTTATTCATTCATCACATGCCAACACCCTACTCTTAGGGTTGCATTTGCCTCATTCACCTTTTCGTTTACCTCATTCACTTGTCACATGGCTCTCATAAGGATTTCATAGGATATAAGCATTCACTAAATAAAGATTGTTTCCAATAAATCATATGCAATCAATATAGACATGAAACCATGGAAATTCAACTAAATTTAGGTTTCCCATATCATCACTGTGATATCATGTATCCAGAATAAGATTCAATTAAGATGACCCACGAGGTACATCCTAACCACTTATAGAGTTACTAGTCTTTTTCAATAAGGTTAAAACACTAGTGATGTCTCAATTAGGTTAAACCCTAATTACATCATTTGATATAAATCTGTAAAGAATTCTCACTAGGAAGTGTTGCATACGTTTTTGATATGAATCTACCATCTAAGAATCATTTAAAACAGAGAAGAAATCCATATCATATCAATTTGCAACAATCTTAAATCAAACGGACATTTCAGGATTTAGAATTCACATGCTAAGCATTTAGGGATTTGGATATTATAATCAAATTCGTGCATTAGAATGTTTGAAGGAAGAACCCACTCACCCTAAGGTGTGAAAACACCTCACAACTGCACCTCAACTCAGGGAATCTCGAATTCCCATCAAATCCCTAGCAAATCTCCCAATTCTTCTTCCATTCAACTCGGGAACCTTGGAAAAGAGGGATTATGAAGAAAGGGTGAGAAAAGAGGGGATTTCGACATCATCTTGGATCAAATCAGAGCAAGGACGGAATCTTGACATGAGAGAGAAGATTCACCATAAAAGTCTATGCAAGGAATCCGAACTTACTTGATTTCACCCTTCCTGGAATCGCAAAACCCTAATTCAGCAATTCCCCCACTTTCTCCACTCAAGCCCTAATTCTCCCTCTCTCTCTAGGAGCTCGTTTCTCTGGAATGAATGACGAAGAATGAGAGCTGCTTGTGTGTGTGGTCGTTCATATAAGTCAATTGAGCTGCTTGGGTCAATTGCATATTGACCCAACACTTAACTTTAATTATATAGGCTGAATATTCAGTTATAAAAAAGTTACTGTAATTCGTTTATTTCAGAGATCAAACCTTCTCCAACAATTATGAGAATTTATCACGTTGTTTATAATTGATCTATAGAGATATAGCTAAAATTTGAGATCATTTGGAGTTACCAATAATTAATTAAAAATCGAACAGTGCACTGCTATATTGCAGTCTGCAGAATATATTCGGCCGAGTTTGTCCTGCACAAACTCGACCGACACCCTTACTGTAGGGATTCAAAAGTCATCCAAAAATTATTCCAATTTAACATAGTGTCTAAAATTGTATTTATCAAATACTGTTAAAATTTGAGATCAATTGGATATACCAATAAAAAGATAAAATTCAATTACCATACTGCTGTAAAATTCTGAAATTGTGATCGGTCGAGTTTGAAACTCGGCCGACAAACAGGTCAGAGCATTCTTCAGAAATTCTGATATTTTCCAATGTTGTTCATATTTTATATATCTAAATCATATCCAAATTTGAAGTAAATAAGAGTTATACATAAAATACTAAAAATCATTTAGTGAGACATTCTACTTATTAAATTCTGTATTCATGTATCATCAAAACCCTATTTGGGCTGATTAGGGTTTATGCTTCTCAAACCCTAATTCTCAAGACCAAAGAACATTTAGACTTCTTATCATAGTTAAACATCCTAATTGTTTTATCGTCATTAATTAGATTTCAAGAATGATTATTCCAATTAATCTTTGCAATTGTCTAGGTAAACCCTAGTTTATCAATTAAGCTCAGATGGGGTCGTAACAACTCTCCCCCCCTTAGAATGTTTCGTCCTCGAAACATGAACCTACAAGAAAGATACATTCAAGGTTATTCTAAGCTTCTAAAGCCTTCCATGTCATCATATTCTTATATTTCATACCTGAATGTAGTTTTCAACATTAGATCTTTTAATTCTTTACTAAATCACAACATATTTCAAATAGTTCTCAATGATATCAAACAAATTCTTTATGCCACAGTCAAACATAGAATGCAAAGATAAACTACCACGCTTTCGCTGCGCAACTCTGATACTCTAATACAACTATCCCAACTTATGCTGCTCAGAGAGTTCTATTGTTCTGTATCACCTTTAAGTGACAAAAGCAAGTTCACCATACTGTTTTAAACTTTAATAACATGCTACTCAAATAGTAAAACAGTCTTGAAGTAAAAGACTAGATTCAACAATCAATTGCACAATACTACTCTTGGCATCCCCATTGGGTCATGTATGCATGAGGTGAAGCATTACCACCTCATTCCATTCTATCCTGTTTCGATCCTGGGACCTGTGGGTTATGGGCCCACACACAATTCAAAGTGTAACCATCGTATTATATCATTTTAGGGTTTCAACAGCAGTAATAAGGTAATCCACAATTGTATCAGTCATTCAAGCATTAATCATACTCAATTACCATCACTCAGTTATATTAGAGCTAGGTATAACAAGCTACACCTTATTAGGGTTACTTGTCCAAACAATCTAATTATCATCCCTTTCTATTAATATGAGTGAATAAGTATGACTACCTTGTTCAGGGTATATCTCCATGTGTTCTGACATCATTCAAACCGTATCACCATATCACAAATACACAATACTAGGATGCATATCAGGTATGAATTACTACAACTATCATACGCCTTTAAATTAACATATAGCTAGCACAAATATACTGAAATCATATGTAGAACCAACTTTCATACCTTAATATACCTTCAACAAATCATACATGTAAAAACAAATTCACATATTACACAAAGCAAGTGTTTTCCCATATCTCTCTGCTCATTCATTACTTCTTTACTTTTTGCTACCTATCCTTTTCATATGATTATATACGATAAACATCATTAACATTGAAGGATTTAAGATAGGAATAAATTATTCATCATTCTTGCTATCACACAAGAATTTATTTCTTATCGCACTTCATCATATTGTATGTCACTATTACATTCACTAGATGACCCTACCAAGGTAGTTATGCATCATATATGATTCATTTTCTTATCATTTCATTCCCACCTTGCTATTGTTAAGGAATATATGAAAGAGAAAATGATTTTAAGACTTGGAATACTTGTATTCAAACATTCCCTTAATACATTCTCGTATGTAGATTTACTTAGTTATCAACAGAGATATTTGATTAATTAGCACTTGATTGAATCTCACAACCTCTTTATTTTATAACTTCTCCATCATATTTCAAACCCTATCTTACGTTTCATAGTCCTCTTACCATATACTACTCTTTAACCCGTCATCTTTAATTCTAAATTTTTCTCTTATGACCATGTTGCTTATTCATATGCATGGTCATGTATACCATGTTGCACATATTTCCTCCTTTATCTTTATACTATTGTGAAGTTAACATTCTAAATTAATAGTCCTTCTATTAGTTTTTACTCATGTTGAATACATTACATATTCTTCATTTTTACATCAAGTGGATCATACATGGATCAAACATAATTTCTCTTTCAATCAAGTTTTTCTCTTCTGAATACAGTCTACCTTTGTATGACTTATTCATTCGTTAAACTACACCTATGTCCTTTGCTTAGAAACTAGTTTGTTGTTCTAGTCTTATGAATTACATATTCATACGATCCTCTTTACTTTTATGGACCTATTGAAAGCTCACTCTATTCTTCTACTTAGCCTTTGCTTTAGAGTTCATAAAAGCATTATACTCTATTATATGATTCATTCTTCATGATTGATTCTTGCTATCTTGAACCATACATACATTTCACATATCTTTTCTATATTTCATATGTATAGTTCATGTAATATTAATCAATAAACTGATTATGAACTTCTTATCATGTTCTATTATTCCTCAATTAAGGGTTTCACATTTGAGACCCCAAAGTTGAACTTCAGACATCAGTTTCAACTAATTCTTAGTTGTTCTGATCTTGCCCATATGTTTCAACATCTTACTGTATGTACATTCTTACTCTGAGGTGGGTCTAATTATTCCAATTCTATTCTTATTATGCTATTGATAGGATTCATTAGATCCTAATAACGCATCCTGCCAACCGGACCAGGCCAAACCTGAAGTCCTGAAGCCAGGAACTACCAAGGATTACATTCTTCCTGAACTGCCACTCACAGCTCAGAAACTCGGTCGATCACTCTGGAACTCGGCCGATCACCTTCTAGGTTCTGAAACTCGGCCGACCAACTTCGACCGATCAGTAGGAAACTCGGCCGATCCTCTGAGGAACTCGGCCGATCGAAACACTACTTGTTTACCTACAAAGAAACTCGGCCGATTCAAGACCAAACTCGGCCGACCAAAACGCTGTTTGAAATCCTAAACAAGGAACTCGGCCGACCAAAACACGAACTCGGCCGAACCGCGCACAGACTGAAAACCTAAACAGATCTGCTGATGTCAAATTTCACTCGAATCAGCGGGCAAAACCATAGAAATAAAAGCTCATTAAAAAGTCAATTCTAGTCTACTTGTTACAAAGAATGAAATCAATAAATGCTACAATTGCATAGTGTACAACAGATATTAAAGACCCATATTTCAAAGTATTGAATATTTCAATTCGAACATATAAGAGCATTTCTATACATTTCCAACAAAAACAACATTATGAAATGTAAATTCTATCTCCTTTTACATTTATGCTCTTAATTCTTGTTTCTTTTCTCGTTTTCTAACCCTAACATTTCTAGGGTTTCTCTCTAGCCCATTCTTCCACTGTATACCTGGCCAGGGTATACGTGAGAGAATAGACAGAGTAGCTTGTACTGGCTGATCCAAGTACTCAGATATCGGGCCAGGATATCTAAATACTCAAATCCCCAAAGCTAACATCAAACATCTCCTATCTGCCACACATAGGACTCTAACTTACTAACTTAATGGTCCTTGACAACTCACCCTAAGCTATGATACCAAGCTGTTACACCCCGATCTCACAATTTCCTCAAATCATGAGATTAGGGCGTAAGATAGGATTTATATTTAACACAAAGAACACCCTCAACTTTTTCTTTTCTTTTAAACTCTTGTTCATCGCATTGAACCACATAACATCTTAACAAGGAATCTGAACATTTCTTCTACTAATCAGACTTTAATAGAAAAGATACATGTATAAACATTCATAATGTCTTTCACACATTATGCACATGAAACTTGCTAATTAGCATACATATCAAAGAGAAACAATATTACACATCGTAGTTACAACTCTTTCTCTTATCTCTTACTGAGGACCTAGAGTGACAAGGACCGACTGACTCAACTAATGTCATACTTAACTCCTGTGGCAGGTCTACACTGATGCTCTGATCATCTTCAAGTCCACGCGGTTAACCCGAAAATGTTTGAGTAGAGGGGTGAGCCTACTCGCTCAGTGAATGAGTACTTCATGGAAATAGACTAATGCACTAATGTGATCAAAGATATAATTTGAGTAAACGATATGAAATTTAACAACAATAAATACTACACTGAGCAGTTCTAAAACAATATAATTGAAATAGCAAAGAATATAAATATTGCATCCAAATAATAACTACTAGAAAACTATACTCTAGTCTTTCTTAACTCTTTCATTTATAAGGAACTCTGTGAACCTATATGATCATATTTTAGATTATGCCCTAAATATATGCAGTGTACTCTGCATATAAAGATCCGCAACAAGTCCATGCTACGGTCCCACCGTACAAGACTTAGCGACACACCCAGGAAGTGCTAAGTCTGACTACTCGTCCTGGTCTGCACAGGACACAGGCTCTACGGCCTCATCGCACATCCACGTGTGCTGCAAAACCACGTGTGCTCTCGACTCCTCCTTAAACCTAAGTACACCGGCGGAGAGTCACATGGTTACCTTCGTGACACAAGCACGAATGGTGTTAGATAACCGTGTTTTCTGGTGATATCGCAGTGCCATTGTGACACAAGCACAATTGTTGTTAGACACTGCCCTTTTTCTCTTTCCTCGTTTGTCCGCGACACAAGCACGGATGATGTTGCAACACGAGTTTCACCCCAAAGTTGCAGACCTGTCTAAGGGGTTCTACGGTGTTAGGGCACTTAGGTCTATACTTGATTAACATGTAAATATCTTAGCTCATGTATTCAACATATACCATGTCTCAGTAACATCCCTTTCTAGGGCATGTCATATCTCATCACCTGCAATTTACGAGATATGTATTGAAATATAAGAAGCCCTGCACTAGGTAAATATCATTTCAAGGAGAACAAGCATATAAAGTTAAATGCACTAGAAACATACAATTTAACAATTAAGTATCACCACATCTCATATCGAGACCTTTCATATTACCATAGCATGATTCATTGAACACCCTATCCTTAGGGTTTCATTTGCCTTATTCATTCATCACATGCCAACACCCTACTCTTAGGGTTGCATTTGCCTCATTCACCTTTTCATTTACCTCATTCACTTGTCACATGGCTCTCATAAGGATTTCATAGGATATAAGGATTCACTAAATAAAGATTGTTTCCAACAACATGAAACCATGGAAATTCAACTAAATTTAGGTTTCTCATATCATCACTGTGATATCATGTATCCAGAATAAGATTCAATTAAGATGACCCACGAGGTACATCCTAACCACTTATAGAGTTACTAGTCTTTTTCAATAAGGTTAAAACACTAGTGATGTCTCAATTAGGTTAAACCCTAATTACATCATTTGATATAAATCTGTAAAGCATTCTCACTAGGAAGTGTTACATACGTTTTTGATATGAATCTACCATCTAAGAATCATTTAAAACAGAGAAGAAATCCATATCATATCAATTTGCAACAATCTTAAATCAAACGGACATTTCAGGATTTAGAATTCACATGCTAAGCATTTAGGGATTTGGATATTATAATCAAATTCGTGCATTAGAATGTTTGAAGGAAGAACCCACTCACCCTAAGGTGTGAAAACACCTCACAACTGCACCTCAACTCAGGGAATCTCGAATTCCCATCAAATCCCTAGCAAATCTCCCAATTCTTCTTCCATTCAACTCGGGAACCTTGAAAAAGAGGGATTATGAAGAAAGGGTGAGAAAAGAGGGGATTTCGACATCATCTTGGATCAAATCAGAGCAAGGACGGAATCTTGACATGAGAGAGAAGATTCACCATAAAAGTCTATGCAAGGAATCCGAACTTACTTGATTTCACCCTTCCTGGAATCGCAAAACCCTAATTCAGCAATTCCCCCACTTTCTCCACTCAAGCCCTAATTCTCCCTCTCTCTCTAGGAGCTCGTTTCTCTGGAATGAATGACGAAGAATGAGAGCTGCTTGTGTGTGTGGTCGTTCATATAAGTCAATTGAGCTGCTTGGGTCAATTGCATATTGACCCAACACTTAACTTTAATTATATAGGCTGAATATTCAGTTATACAAAAGTTACTGTAATTCGTTTATTTCAGAGATCAAACCTTCTCCAACAATTATGAGAATTTAACACGTTGTTTATAATTGATATATAGAGCTTCAGCTAAAATTTGAGATCATTTGGAGTTACCAATAATTAATTAAAAATCGAACAGTGCACTGCTATATTGCAGTCTGCAGAATATATTCGGCCGAGTTTGTCCTGCACAAACTCGACCGACACCCTTACTGTAGGGATTCAAAAGTCATCCAAAAATTATGAAAATTTAACATAGTGTCTAAAATTGTATTTATCAAATACTGTTAAAATTTGAGATCAATTGGATATACCAATAAAAAGATAAAATTCAATTACCATACTGCTGTAAAATTCTGAAATTGTGATCGGTCGAGTTTGAAACTCGGCCGACAAACAGGTCAGAGCATTCTTCAAAAATTCTGATATTTTCCAATGTTGTTCACATTTTATATATCTAAATCATATACAAATTTGAAGTAAATAAGAGTTATACATAAAATACTAAAAATCATTTAGTGAGACATTCTACTTATTAAATTATGTATTCATGTATCATCAAAACCCTATTTGGGCCGATTAGGGTTTATGCTTCTCAAACCCTAATTCTCAAGACCAAAGAACATTTAGACTTCTTATCATAGTTAAACATCCTAATTGTGTTATCGTCATTAATTAGATTTCAAGAATGATTATTCCAATTAATCTTTGCAATTGTCTAGGTAAACCCTAGTTTATCAATTAAGCTCAGATGGGGTCGTAACACCTTCGCGCCACAGAAAGGGCGCCATCTGGGGCACTATCAGCGTCGGTTTCTTAGTGATAACTGACACCATATCACCCTCTGCCATGGCCATGCTGACCAGCACGGATGTGTTGTCTGGCCACGTCGGTGACTAATAGGACAACCGACATTGTTACCCTATGTCATCGGTTGTATATAAATATCTGACACCTCGCATTAGGGAAATCTACGTCGGTTACTAGTATGGAAACTGCCATTGTAACCATATATCGTCGGTTTTGTTCAAATAACTGACGCCAATGTTTTTTTTTGTCAGTCTACAGACCTGCTATGGCTGGTCGCAGGATGAGAAACCTGCAGTTCAGTTATGAACTGTAGGTTTTACGACATCCATTGATATCAACCAACAACAGGGCACAAACTTGCAAACATTTTATCTCTTTTTCACATTCAGACACATGTAGAAAAATTCATGTATTGACGATTTTCACACACAATTCATAAAAATTCATTCACATTGTCATCATTGTCAACAAAATCATATATTCAAAGAGCCATGAAACAGCAAAAGAAGCCACAATGAAGGGAAGCATGATACAGATACAATACATAAAGTGCAGCACGCACAAGTGTTTCAGATTCATATAACAACATGACAGACTAACACATATATAGTGCATAATAACAGCAGTGCCGAATTTACATACAACACTACATATATATAGTGGGACTAAGGTGACGATCCCACCTGCTAAAATAGGTTACTGACAACTACATGTTACGACTGGGAGGTCATGATTCAGAAACCGTATGCATTAGCAGGAGGACAAACAGATTTCACCACAAGTTAACATTGAAGAAGGTCTACTAACCTACACTGAGCTAAACAAGTTTATCAGTACTAGCCTAAGGCACAAGTACCATTCGTCGAGACAATGACGGTCCACTACACGTTCAACTGGCCAGTGGCCACTAAGCTTCCACGACCGTCATTGTCCCGACGAACGATACTTGTGCCTTAGGCTAGTACTGATAAACTTGTTTAGCTCAGTGTAGGTTAGTAGACCTTCTTTAATGTTAACTTGTGGTGAAATCTATTTGTCCTCCTGCTAATGCATACGGTTGTTGAATCACGACCTCCCAGTCATAACATGTAGTTGTCGGTAACCTATTTTAGCAGGTGGGATCGTCACCTTAGTCCCACTATATATATGTACTAAGCTATAGTGTGGGATGCTTTCTTTCTCTCCGACTGTTGCACTTTGGATTTACAAAGCAATGTTGATGGCCTGCATAGCTATGTCATGGCCGTCCTGCATAGCCTGTAGTCTTTGGCGAATGCCTGCAAATTAAATAGAATTGCTATTAACTAGTATCCTAAAAATTTGATAAAAAAACACACTTACATAATATAATTATAAATGAACATATAGATAGAAACCTCAGGGATATATTCTTAAAACTTACATTGTCAGGCGGTGCAAGCACGTCCTCACCCTCACGGTGATCATTAGCACGGTCATCATGGGAACATAATAAAAATATAAACATCCATGCCTATAATATTGTGATCTTTTATCAATTAAGAATCCGTCATTATGATCCCCGCGAACATACAAGTCATTCTCATCCCCAGCTTCAATGTTTGGTAGTGTTCGCAACCCAACTAAGAATGGATTGGAGTCATCATACTTATCATAGTACTCTTCTTCATCTATAGGATCTTCAATGAACTATCTTTTACCATGAAGAACAACCGACCATTTATCATTTGCAGGATCATCGATATAAAATACTTGTTTTTCCTGTGATGCCAATATGAATGGTCCACCCTTCTTGCCAATCTTTTCAAAGTTCACTAACGTGAAACCCAATTCATCCACTATAACTCCTTTGTTGTTGTCAACCCAATTACATTTAAAGAGCAGAATTCTGAAATCCACATAGTCAAACTCCCATATGTCTTCAATGACACTGTAATATGACATTTTAGCTTCACGTGGACTTTTATCCTTTGCATTTGCAAAATACATAGTCGACACTTGAAGGGTGACCCCACTGTTTTGGACGACACTCTTATCATCTGACGCTTTGTGTAATATGAGAAACCATTTATGTCAAACCCTTCATAAGACATAACATTCAATTTTGGTTTAAAGGCGAGGCATTTGATGGTTTCAGTAACATTATCTGGTGTTTGAGATAGTTGATGTAAGACTTTATCTTCAAACCACTTAATAAATGTCTTGTTATGCTCTCTAGCAAGCCACATTGAATTGGATCGAGGATATTGTCTTTTGATGAAATTGGTATGTTCCTCGATATAAACACTCACTTCGTTGATGTTGTGTAAAATATACAAGTGACCTTGCTCTAACTGCTCACGACTGATTACTTTCACCCGTGCTCCCAAAACTCCTTTTCCAAAATGCTCCTCAATATTCTTGTCATTCACAGGAGCGTCATTACCACTCAAAAAGGCATTGCCAAAATCCATAACCTCTCTCGCCACATAACCCTCAATAATACTCCCTTCAGACCGATAACGGTTTTGAACATCACCTTTAAAAATGCTCATGTATCGTTCAAAGGGATACATCCAACGTAAGAAAACGGGTCCCAACATTTTATCTTCCCTAGTCAAGTGGACAACAAGATGTACCATGATATCAAAGAACGACGGAGCAAAATACATCTCAAGCTGACATAGGGTAACAACCACTTCTCTTTGCAAATTATTGAGAGTATTAGGGTCAATAACTTTGCTGCACATACTGTTAAAAAAGAAACAAAGTCTGGTGATTGCAAACCTTACATGCTTCGGCAATATAGATCTAATTGCCACAGGCAATATTTATTGCATTAGAATGTGACAATCATGAGATTTAAGACCTATTAACTTCAGATCTTTCATTGATACCAATGTACGAATGTTGGATGAGTAACCCGGTGGCACCTTAACATTTACCAAGCATTCACAAAATGCTTTCTTCTCCTTTCTAGACAACATGTAACAAGCGGGAGGTAAGTATGTTCTTTTATTACCCATTTCATGTAATTCTGTTAATTCTGACCTTATTCCCATTTCACGTAGGTCCATTCTGGATTTTATCCCATCTTTAGTCTTACCTGGTCTTACCTGGTATATTCAACAGAGTACCGATGACGCTATCACATACATTTTTCTCAATGTGCATGACATCGATACAATGCTTGACTGTCAAATAACTCCAATAAGGAAGATCCCAAAATATCGACTTCTTCTTGAATAAAGACTTGTCACTCCTTGTAGCCATCGTACATTGTGATCTCTTACCAAATTCATTGGCGATGTCTTTCACTCTTTCATAAACATCCTCCCCTGATATAGGTTTAGGTGCACTATGTTCCTCATTCCGTCCATGGAATGCTTTGCACAACCTACGATACGGATGAAATTTTGGAAGAAACCTTCGATGAGCAAAATATACAGCTTGCCACCATGTTTTAGTCGTATTGAATCAGTGTTCTCTTCACATATAGGACACGCTTTAGATCCTTTGACACTATATCCAGAAAAATTCCCATATGCTGAAAAGTCATTCACAGTGAAAAACAACATAGCATGCAAACAAAATGTCTCTCTTCATGAAGCATCATAGATCATCACACCTTCACCCCTGTGTTTCTTTAAGTCATCAATCAGAGGTTCAAGATAAACATTGATATCATTTCCATGTTGTTTAGGGCCCGATATCAACAACGACATCATAACGTACTTATTTTTCATACACAACCAGGGAGGAAGATTGTATCTAACAAGCATGACTGGCCAAGTGCTATGTTGGATGCTCAATGTCCTGTATAGATTCATCCCATATGTACAAAGCTCAAGTCTTAGATTCATGTCCTCTTCACCAAATTCAGGGTACAATAGATCAATCTTCTTCCACTGTGGGGAATCAGACGCATGTCGTAGGATCCCATCATTATTTTTCTTAACATTTGCATGCCACCTCAAATTCTTTGCATCTATAGGATTGGAAAACAAGCATTGAAACTGTGGTATTATAGGTAGATACCACATCACCTTGGCGAGAGAACCAGTTTTGGACTCCCCCGAAGTTGTCAATTTATACCTTGACGCACCACATTTTAGACAATCTATCAAATTCACATAGTCCTTTTGAAATAATACACAATCATTCGGGAATGCGTGTATCTTCTTGGCCTCCATTCCCATTGGGCACAACAATTTCTTTAACCGGTATGTTGAGATCGGCAACTCGTTTCCTTCGGGAAGAATTTCTTTCAACAAAGACAACAATGACGTGAAGCTTGTGTCGCTCCATCGATTGTTAGCTTTTAGTTTATACAATCTCAACACAGCGCTAAGCTTCGTAAACTTACAACCCGTATATAATGGTATCTCATCATCATGCATAATGTTTCTAAACATGGGAGGTGGATTAGTGTGCTCTACCCCACAACTATCCAGCATCGCATCAACGATGTCTACTGGAACTGGTTCATTCACATCTACGTCATCGGAGGCAATTTCTTCTTCCACACAAGCACTGCTATCGACATCCATTGGTTTCAAGTTTGAAATCTCTCCATGCCAGTGCCATTCTGTATAGCCTTGAACAATCCCGTTGCACATGACATGACTTCTGATTTCGTCACCAGTACTGACTTTCAAGTTGTTACCGCAATGCCTACATGGACGGTAGAACCTATCTCCATGTTGTTTCCTATGTTCCTCGACAAATCTAACAAACTGATCAAGACCAGAAATAAACTCTGGGGTGCAGCGATTGCGAATGGACATCCATGATCTATCCATTCTCTGATCAAAGAGAAAATAAGTATATATTACAACAAGATTAGGGTCTAGGGTAAACAGATTAGAGTTTATGGTTAAAACTTTAAGGTTTAAACATGTGACGTTATTCTTAAATGTGTACCACCTATCCCATTGTTGAACACCTAATCTCACTAGTAAGTGTATAATGTGTATTGGGTTTTCAAGAAAATTTTGGCAGCATTTCCCCGCTATTCTCCAAGTACATATGTACTTAGAGAACAAACGGGGAAATGCTGCCAAAATTTTCTTGAAAACTCAATACACATTATACACTTACATCCTAAGTGAGATTAGGTTTTCAAGAACAGTCCCAAACCGGGGACTATCCAAGATTTACTCCTAATGAGTAAATCTTGGACGGGTTTCTATGCCAACAAATACAACACCAATTCCTTGTTCACAACCCCATTCAACACACAATTTCTTATAAAAACATTTGTGGACAGCCATAACAACATATCAATGCTTCCTAAATTAATCAACATTAATATCTTATGAATGTTTAGATGCATTTAAATATAAAGCCCCAAATCAAAGGGCGAGACAGAGGGTTTTTGGGGATGTTTACCTCTGTTTGAGCCCAGTCGGGCGTGTTGCTCTGGAGCAGGGAGAGAGGCGAGACGGATGGGTGCACGTGGAAGCCGAACGGGCAGGCAGAAGGCCGGCGAGCTCTTGAACCGTAATGGAAGTGATAATTGAAAACATAGTTATAATAAGGATAAAAGAACATTTATAATGAAATTTATCAGTAATTTGTAACATTCAATAACCAAGCCAATCATCAATTCAGTTAGAAGGATTCATGTAGCAACTTTCAATTCCATTCATTAATCTCTTTTTACATCCACACACAGGGGTTGGTGTACCCCTAAATAGTAACTAAACAAAGGGGTTGGTGTACCCCTAAACATGTGCATAATTAAAATAAATATTAATACAGACAAGTCTAGATAGATAGACAACTAAATACTACACCAACATGGTCCCGCATCAGTAACTTCGAGGACTTATCATTGTGGCAATCTTCTCCTGAAGTTCAGAAAAGAAAGCATCTATGAGTATTGATTGCTTTCACACAAAAAGTGTAAACACAATTTTTTTGTCTTGACAGTTGTATTTGTTAATTGGACCTACCGTGGCCTTTTTGATGATGCTGTGTCGCGGAGCTCCTCACTGTATTTAGATGAATCTGAACTGACAAGGGCCTCATAATCAGATTCTTCTGAGATGATATCCTCCTCCTTGCGCTCATACCACATTAGATGATCGGGGGTCTCACAGTTGATGTTAGTTATCCAAAATTTGATGGTATTATGGCCAACTGGACGGAGAAAAAGCCTGTCGCTACGGCCCACATGCATCTTTCCAATCCAATCATGCCAACCAGATTTTGATACAAGATTTCCCGCCAAATCATACTCAACCTCGATAACATGTGAATAATTGCCAAAATTTAGGGTCACTTCACCAGGCCTGTAGTGTCTTCCTTTTAGAAAATGCCAATGTTTGGGTATGGCCAATTGGTTTAAGGAACGATCATCTATGATGATGTCCAATTGTTCTTCAATAGGGAACGTTAACATTGACATAGAGGCGTAGTTCATAGTGACTGTTGTGGGTGGACAGAGACTGCATAATATTAGTATTAACAAAGTGTACGTAAGTACATATAACGATGTTATATTTTCAGAAAAAGTGTAAGTACATATAATGATGATATAAATTTTTAGACTAGTATTTTCTATAATTTGATGTATCTTGGTATTTCATAAAACGAGGTGACACTTATTATCTATTTGTTTAATCAACACTCATATTTAGTTTTATGAGTACATGACACTATGTTTGAAATACTTTTTAAAAGGATAAAAGAACATACTTATAATAAGGACCCAGGCACATTCTAATCATTTTGAAGTGAATCAGAAAATGAAGAGGAGCCTGGCTCCTATCCGCTAGTAACATCAAAAAAGTCAAACCTAAAACTGGAAATGCACACTACAAATTTTAGCACGATCGTGTATGAATGCAACACAATACTGAACTGAATTAGGATCAATCATAGGGATTGGTTAACTAAATTATCATTGACATCTACTTGTTTAAAAAATAGGTTAAGCCAAGGTCAACACACATCAACAACACACATTAAAAAATAGGTTAAGCTAAGGATGAATTGAGGATGCAAACCTAGTCAATTGGAGGTTTTATCTCTAGCAGTGATAGTGGTGACGATAATGGCAAGCTCTAGTTTTGGCTGCTGCTGTTGGCGCTGGCTACTGGCGCTGGCTCTGGTTCCGGCTGCTGCTGTTGGCACTGGCTACTGCTAGCACCGGCGAGAGGAGGAATGGCTAGAGGAGAGGACTAACGACGGTGGCGGCTCCACGAATGGAGAGCTCCACGGAGGCGGCAAGCTCCACAGAGGTGGCGAGCTCCACGAACGTCGGTGAGCTTCACAAACAGCAAGCTCCACGGCGGCGCTTCACGGCGGTGGCAAGGAGATCGGTGCTTCACGGTGGTGCTTCACTACGACGCTTCATGGCGGTGCTTCACGGCGTCGGCGAGCAAAGAGATCGGCGGCGGTGAGCAAGGAGAACGCTGGAATTGCCAGACCCTATAGCCTATTGCAATCACAGAGAGAAAGGGGAAGAGTCGGGCTCGCTCGCGTGATATTAAGTTAACATTCGGTGTCGGTTATTCAGCAAACTGACACATAACACTAACAGTGTCGGTTAACAACACAAACCAACACCTGTGCCCAATGATAATCGTCAGTTTTAACTAGAAAAAACCGACATCTATCTACATACGCCAATTAAAAAATTGGTTCTCGATTAATGACCATCGTCATCGGTTTTTTTGAAAATCCGACGCTCAAAGGGTTTGAAAAGTTTCCCACAAAGAGTGCGGGAAAACCCATATGTGTCAGTTATTTTTGTAAAATTGACGATCAAAATGTGCCCAATTTCTATTTCGCAAATAACCTTTCGTCTTCGGTTGTTTAGTTAATGACTGATGCCATATGTTAAATTTTTGGAGGTAATTTTTTTCGCTGGAAATTTTGGATTTGGCAGTTAATATTCGGCGTCGGTTTGTTATTAAGTAATTGACACTGAATAAAAGCGATACCCGTGTCTGGTCGCCCTTCACAGATTGATGTCGATTTAATTTTTAAATCGACATTGTATTGTTTAGGTATCGGTGTATGAGTACAACCGACACCTTTAAAAGTGACATTATAAGCCATTTTTGTAGTACTTCAATCATTAATTCATATATATGGTCCACTTCTTTTATCCCTAATAACAAAATTAAAATACAATCCAAGAAAAAGGCCCAAATAATTTTCATTTGGGGTATTAAGAATCGTGCATGCAATATAGTATCCATAAGATATGAGTAAACCATTTCATCTTTGGAATTTGTTATAGTAGCTAGGGATGTTTTTTATCTTGCATGAATTCAATATTATATGGAAATCCACTCCACATGACCTACTTGGATATGTATGGGTGTAAAATGAGATAGGTTTGATGTTTCCTAGTGCAATCAATATCAAATTAGAAACTAGGGTTTTTGGAAGGAAATTAGATTGCTATTACATAGGAGTACTCTTCTTTTATATTATTATATGCCATTACACAAGAGCATATTTTTAAAGAAGTGAAACCACTTCTCTACTAAAAATTTGAACAATAAAACCTCCAGTCCAAACATACCTTCAAGGTATCTTGGAGTGGGTGTAAAATTTTCAAATCTTTATATAATGGTAATCAAAAGACCAATGTATAGCAGCGGAAGAAAAACTTGACAATATTCAATTATAAAACAAAGGGTTACAAACTTACATCACAAGGATCCATGTAGAGGAAATCTAAACCACCTCATGATTGTCTCCAAGCTTTAACTTCACAATCTAAGTCTGGGTCCACATGTCAAGCCATCCATGTCCTCCACCTAGGGTTGGAAGCATACCCCAGCAAAAGAGAAACAAAAGGAGACATCAACAAAGGTTGGTATGTGCATACTAAAAAGCAAATTGAGCAATTTATAAAGATTAAGGGACATCAAAATAAAAGTCTTCCCATGCAAGAGATAAGTACCACCCAAATGGGTATCAAGGGAAAGAATCACATTAAAGGAGATACTTGCCATAAATCAACATGAAAAGGATTGTGTCATAAATAATTCCACTACCATGGTGGGTAACAAAGCACAAGTAGGGCACACACCCCACAATCAATATCCTACATGCATGTGAGAAAAACATAGCCCTAGAACAATATAAATAACAATGGCAGTCAAGAATCACACATCTTGAACCTGGTGGGACATTGGCCAAGAGTCACACATCTTGCCCTGATGGTACATGGGCCAAGAATCACACATCCTACCCTAGCATGGGGAATCACACATCCACCTCCCAATTATATATATAACATGGGCCAGGAATCACACATCCTGCCCGGGTATGGGGAATCACACATCCTCCATCCCAAAGATATCACAATGTTTCCATGTTGCATAATGAGACAAAACCAATGTAATTACACTACTCTAGTGCTACTAAATCACATAGCATGTTAAATGTAGAGGCAAGTAGAGAAGTATAGTCATATGATCAAGGTTGCCATCACACAATGGATAACACAAACATATAAACAAATCCACTTCAAAGTGGGCACATATCATTCAGTAAACTTCCACATCACAGTATGTATATATCATCAAAAGTCCAACATGCACCAAGGCATATGGAACATAGTCAAGAGAATATCTATGATCACATGATCAATAACAAAATAAGATACTTCACATGAAGCATGATTTCAAAAGAACAAGACAATGTGTAGGCTAATGTATAAAGGACCAAAAGTATGATAAAGATAGGCTATTTCTCAATATAGAAATAATATGGGATGCAATCATACCTCAACTTCAGAGTCCAACATCCAAAGACACATCTAGGTCCAAGCCTAGGCCTCCAAAAACCTATGATGCATATATGTGGAATTAGGGTTAGGTTTTATATTGATTTCATAAACCCTAAAAACACCTTTTTATTTATGCATGAAGTAGGTTATAAAAACTATGCCATATTTTAGGTTATATTTTCCTGAGTCCAAAACATATTTTATTATATTTTTTGACTTATAAATTATGAGTTATGAATTATACAATTTATTATCTTATTTAATTAGATCTATTAAATCACCCCTTTAAAACATTAGATTTAGGCGACAAACCAATTCCATTAGAAAGATTGCATTTTTATGAATCCAACGAATATTTATTTGTATTTTTCTGATCATCCAATAATTAGTTATAAATTTTCAAGCATTTGCCAATTAGAAAATTCCACGTCAACAAAAACGATTGCAAGCGAAGAGAGAGAGAGAGAGAGAGAGCGGGTCCTGGCCTGTGACTTGGCCCAATAAGAAGTGGTCGCATCACCAGTCAGCCTCTCAGTTGACCCCGCCCACAGCTAAGGAAAAAAAAGAGAGCGAAAAGATGATTATGCCCTTAGCTATGAAAACGAAGAAAAGAAGAAACACAGAGGGGTAGAACCGGGAAAACACACCATGGATTCATCTCAGGAGAACCCCTGCACCATGGCTGCGAGGTTTGTTCTCAAGCTAGATAGCAAAGATGTATTATTGAAGCTGAACCATGGCGGAAAGTCTACCAACGAGTTTGCTAGGTCAACACGAACTCAAAGATCCAAACGCCGCCAAACACCATGGAGAAGAATAGGGAAGGTGAACACAAGTTGCGGGAACCAGAGCTTGAAAGGTGAAACCCAAAACTGAGATATGCCCCTTCTCGAGAAACAAAACCTAACATAAACGAAAGAGGAAGAGTTAAGGAAACTTACCATGCGGTCCATTGCACCCGCGGTGGTAGAGGAGGCAGGGAGAAAGTTGTGGCTTCCAGAAAGCAAAGTCGAGTAGGTCGGGCACGGTGGTGAGGCGATCAGTCAAATTGAAAACGATTTCGAGACGCTAGGAGGCCAAGGTTGATCCTGGAGTAAATTCTTGGTGGCAAGACACGGTGGTCCAGTGTCTGCGAAAAATCCATGGAGAAGAAGGAAATTGGGGGTTCCTTTTATAGACCACTATAGAGGTGGTTCTAGGGGTCGGGTTGAGCAGAATCAGAAGGGGAATACAATGCCGAAGAAATCTCACAGAAAGGTTAAGAATCAGGAAAGCAATCCTCGAAAAACCAGCCTCGTTGGTACTGTTGCCACACACCCATCCTACTTGAGGTAGGAGATGGGTTCTGCACCGCCAGATCAAGATCAGACGGTCCAGATCCAAGCCGAAAAGGGAAAAGGAAAACAAAGCCAGCGTGACAGCATTAAAGAAGTGAAACCACTTATCTACTAAAAATTTGAACAGGCAAGAGTTCTATAGGGAGACAAAATTGAATTAGTCAGATTCCAACTACCATGGGCTCTGATACCATGCTTTAAAGAAGTGAAACTACTTATCTACTAAAAATTTGAACAATAAAACCTCCAGTCTAAACATACCTTCAAGGTATCTTGGAGTGGGTGTAAAATTTTCAAATCTTTATATAATGGTAATCAAAAGACCAATGTATAGCAGCGGAAGAAAAACATGACTATATTCAATTATAAAACAAAGGGTTACAAACTTACATCACAAGGATCCATGTAGAGGAAATCTAAACCACCTCAAGATTGTCTCCAAGCTTTAACTTCACAATCTAAGTCCGGGTCCACACATCAAGCCATCCATGTCCTCCACCTAGGGTTGGAAGCATACCCCAGCAAAAGAGAAACAAAAGGAGACATCAGCAAAGGTTGGTATGTGCATACTAAAAAGCAAATTGAGTAATTTATAAAGATTAAGGGACATCAAAATAAAAGGATTCTCATGCAAGAGATAAGTACCACCCAAATGGGTATCAAGGGAAAGAATCACATTAAAGGAGATACTTGCCATAAATCAACATGAAAAGGATTGTGCCATAAACAATTCCACTACCATGGTGGGTAACAAAGCACAAGTAGGGCACACACCCCACAATCAATATCCTGCATCTATGTGAGATAAACATAGCCCTAGAACAATATAAATAACAATGGCGGTCAAGAATCACACATCTTGAACCTGGTGGGACATGGGCCAAGAATCACACATCTTGCCCTGATGGTACATGGGCCAAGAATCACACATCCTTCCCTGGCATGGGGAATCACACATCCACCACCCAATTATATATATAACATGGGCCAGGAATCACACATCCTGCCCGGGTATGGGGAATCACACATCCTCCATCCCAAAGACATCACAATGTTGCCATGTTACATAATGAGACAAAACCAATGTAATTACACTACTCTAGTGCTATTGAATCACATAGCATGTTAAATGTAGAGGCAAGTAGAGAAGTATAGTCAGATGATCAAGGTTGCCATCACACAATGGATAACACAAACATATAAACAAATCCACTTCAAAGTGGGCACATATCATTAAGTAAACTTCCACATCATAGTGGGTATATATCATCAAAATTCCAACATGCACCAAGGCATAAGGAACATAGTCAAGAGAATATCTATGATCACATGATCAATAACAAAATAAGATACTTCACATGAAGCATGATTTCAAAAGAATAAGACAATGTGTAGGCTAATGTCTGAAGGACCAAAAGTATGATAAAGATAGGCTATTTCTCAATATAGAAATAATATGGGATGCAATCATACCTCAACTTCAGAGTCCAAAATCCAAAGACACATCTAGGTCCAAGCCTAGGCCTCCAAAAACCTATGATGCATATATGTGGAATTAGGGTTAGGTTTTATATTGATTTCATAAACCCTAAAAACACCTTTTTATTTATGTGTGAATTAGGTTATAAAATCTATGCCATATTTTAGGTTATATTTTCCTGAGTTCAAAACATATTTTATTATATTTTCCTGACTTATAAATTATTAGTTATGAATTATACAATTTATTATCTTATTTAATTAGATCTATTAAATCACCCCTTTAAAACATCAGATTCAGGCAACAAAACTAATTCCATTAGATAGATTGCATTTTTCTGAATCCAACGAATATTTATTTGTATTTTTCTGATCATCCAATAATTAGTTATAAATTTTCAAGCATTTTCCAATTAGAAAATTCCACGTCAGCCAAAACGATTGCAAGTAGAGAGAGAGAGAGAGCGGGTCCTGGCCTATGACTTAGCCCAATAAGAAGTGGCCGCATCACCAGTCAGCCTCTCAGTTGACCCTGCCCACAGCTAAGGAAAAAAAGAACGAAAAGACGATTATGCCCTTAGCTATGAAAATGAAGAAAAGAAGAAACACGGAGGGGTAGAACCGGGAAAACACACCATGGATTCATCTCAGAAGAACCCCCACACCATGGATGCGAGGTTTGTTCTCAAGCCAGATAGCAAAGATGTGTTATTGAAGATGAACCATGGCAGAAAGTCTACCAACAAGTTCGCTAGCTCAACATGAACTCAAAGATCCAAACGCCGCCAAAAACCATAGAGAAGAATAGGGAAGGCGAACACAGGTTGCGGGAACTAGAGCTTGAAAGGTGAAACCCAAACCTGAGATATGCCCCTGCTCGAGAAACAAAACCTAGCAGAAACGAAAGAGGAAGAATTAAGGAAACTTACCATGCGGTCAATTGCACCCGCGGTGGCAGAGGAGGCAGGGAGAAAGTTGTGGCTGTCGGAAAGCAAAGTCGAGCAGGTCGGGCACGGTGGCGAGGCGATCAGTCAAATTGAAAGCAATTTCGAGACGCTAGGAGGTCAAGGTTGATCCCGGAGTAAATGCTTGGTGGCAAGACACGGTGGTCCAGTGTCTACGAAAAATCCATGGAGAAGAAGGAAATTGGGGGTTCCTTTTATAGACCACTATAGAGGTGGTTCTGGGGTCAGGTTGAGCAGAATTAGAAGGGGAATACAATGCCGAAGAAATCTCACAGAAAGGTTAAGAATCGGGAAAGCAATCCTCGAAAAACCAGCCCCGCCAGTACTGTTGTCGCGCACCCATCCTACTAGAGGTAGGAGATGGTTTCTGCACCGCCAGATCAAGATCGGACGGTCCAGATCCAAGCTGAAAAGGGAAAAGGAAAACAAAGCCAGCGCGACAGTATTAGATTAGGAAACTATAGCTTAATCGATTAGGAGTAAAGTTAAAACCAATTAATGCACATATTTATCTTTCCTCAATTAGGGGTCCTATTATTATCCAAATTAAACCAAACTTTGCACACAAGTTAAGTTAAACATGTAGATTCTGAATATCTAATTAGATTTCACTTTTGGAAACTTTGGATGTATTATTTAACATATTCTTTATTTCTCTTTCCTGATGCATTAATGACACATGGATTATCCAAATTAGATGAAACTTGACCCACAAGTCATAATTAATGTATTAGATATGAATTTGCCATCAATTTTACATATTGGAGTTGTTTGAGCATTTATTTAATATTTGGAAGGTTCTTTACACTTTCTCTCTCCTGATTTAATCTTTTAAGCAAACTTTCTCCAAATTGGATGAAAATTCACCCAAAGGCATTATTTATTATTTAGATTATGAATATAAGATTATTTTACTCTTTTGGAGTCAATTATTATATTTATTTATTAATTACACTTTTTAGGCAATTTCTCTCTCTTAACTTACCATATTATTTCAAGGGGGTCCAAATTAAATGAAAATTGACATGTAAACTTATTTTTATGTATAGATTACGAATTTGAAGTCTATTATTTAATTTGAGGCTTTCTTACATGGGTTATATAACTTGGCCCACTAATGGCCCATTAATCATATTATGCATGAAATTATGTTATTTATCATCTTATTTTCACCAGACGAATTATGTCACATATTAGATTACAATGTTCATGCATTAGATTATTAGGATCACTCTAACCTCAACCTTGATTGGTCAAACCCAAAAGGTCACAGTTCTAGGATAGGGTTCTAGATCTGGTATGTTACAATATTCTTCCTCAGTTGGGTGATCCACATAGTGAGCTCAATTTGCTTCATTCTTCCATGGGAACCACTAAGATTTAGTCCGGATTGAGTACATACTAACCTATACATGTGGATGAGGTAACAAAATGGCTCGATAGATGTTTGTGAGGGTCTACTGAAGACATCACAGTTTGAAGGGTCCTTTCTTTTGGGACCTCCGAAGTAGGATGGCTTTGGTTCCCATTTTTCTTGGCGGTTTGGGATTGTGTTTAGTACTAGAGGCTTGCTCACATGCTATTATGGCCTTTAGGTTCAATCTGGGTGATTTGGGATTTTTTTAGTACTAGAGGCTTGCTCACATGCTATTATGGCCTTTAGGTTCAATCTGGGTGCTTTGGGATCATAACTTGTTAGGAAGAAAAATCCATGGTATGGATTCTAACATCAATTGCGCCCTAGATTTTTTTGTGTCATGCTTCCATCTTTTTTTCTTTAATTGTTTTCTAATAAGTACACTGTGACGATCCGACCACAAAGCAAATAATCACAAGTAAATAATTGTGAAATTACTATAAGCAGCGGATTAACAAAAATCACTATAATTAAAACCATTTGCAAGGAGTTCCATTTCTAGAAAACTCTTAAGAAGAGAACCAAAGTACTGCATACATTATGGTTTACATTGTACACACCATGTACCATCTCATCTCGAGGAATATATACAACAGTTGCTTTACCAAACTATACACGAGCAACATAAAACCCCGAGGCATACAAGCCAAAATCTCAGATCGATCATAAAACCACTAAGTACTGACTCCAAGGACCTGAGAGTACAGAGACGATACATAGGACTCATATCTACATGAAACGACAGACAGTAACTCAACCTGAGATGTTACTGCTGCTCCTGATGTTGTTGTCCTCCCTCTACTGTATAGTTCCTACCTCCTCGTCTGCGTCCACCTAAAAATTTGGGTCCCACAGGGGTGAGACAATTGTAATTGTCCCAGCGAGAGATATAACTCTCCGCCAACCATATTATTATCACAGTTAAATAGTATAAAACTGAGCAGAGGATTCATTTACATTAATTAACAAGATTCGAACACTAGTTAAGCAGAGTAGAGCAATATTATCTTCTGAAGCATTGCAGCTATATATGATAAAGCAGTAAATCATCTATTCATTTTAATAAGGAATATGAAGAACATGTGTAACATTTATCCATTTAGGATACATTAAGCAATGCAACATCAACCAATGATTTCCGTATTTCATCCTTATGCAAATATGCTACATGGCTGATTTACATTTTTCATTCACACTTATGCCCTGAGGAGATGAGGTATACCGCTCATACTCCAACCGACCATTGTGAAGTCGAAATCGGTACCATACAAGGTCAATCGAAGAGCTGGCTTCCAAGACCTCTACCGTCTCGGTCAGTGCGAGACCACAAGCAGGACCATGTCAACTGCTTACATAGCTTTCCAGGGTATACTGGCAACTTCACTATAGAGCTACAGCGGCGGCTGCACTCCTTTGGCATCGAGAGATTTAATGTTTATCTCACATCGATCCGGCATAAATCATCATCAGGAGATTCATGATACATCCATCCCGACATCTATAATGAAGGATTGAGAGATTTAATGTTTATCTCACATCAATTCCTCCATTAGGGCGTACAGATATTTTCGCCCATCACCCCCGCATATTCAAAAATATGCGATCTCCAGGAGATCCCGTGGGAAAACCTCTTTCACCATCACCAGCTGCTGACGATGATGGATCTATGGTCAGGGCTCTACATGATAAGATTCCACTTTATTAATTAAGTGCATTACCATATTCTTTTAGCATCAGTCAAGTTTTCAAACATTTATTATGACAAATGCTACAAAGAAAGATGTAATACATGTATCAAGTACTTTTCAAATCTTTAAAACATATATAACATTTAGGATCTCAATCCCTTATTTCATTACTGGGAATTCTCATCCCTTGACATTATCATCATCATGATTACCAAATCTGGGTATTCAAACCCTTAGTTCATCACAGAACACAGTTACCACTTACTAGGTAACTAATACCCCTGGGTCATCTGACCAAGGTATACATGATACTTGTTACACAAGCATCTCACATGGCTCACAAGGCCCATTAAATATATTTATCAAATAAACATCATAGCTCATACCTGGCTATGCTCATCATCTCGTGATACCTGCATGGTTAGTATACATGATAACAACCATCTTAATTACATATCAACACCATGCAAAATAAGGGTAACACCACTATTCCCTTATTAGGGTTAGGGTTTCCCATTCTTTATTGATTAGGGTTTTAAGATCACATTATCAAGGATCAAACCCTAATTCATACTTTACACATATTAGAAACATTAATAAATGCACATTCCATGTTTGGTTCACAAGTATGAGTTTCTCTCTCATCCTCTCTAGGATGTTGATCACTTCACACTTTATTAAGTTGGCTCAACCTTTCCTTCAAGGTACATTAGCCTAATTAATCATTAATCATTAAACTCCATACTACTCAATGTATGACTTGATATAAAACACTCCATGTGTTTCTCCATCAAGTATATTGCAATTTAAGGTACTTCCACACCATATCATTTTAGAAGTGTATGCCTACTTACTTAGCCCATATCGGGTTAAAGGTGTGTGGTTGAGTGCTTGACCTCTTCAAACCTTCATGGCCATGACCTTCCCTTCACCATGGGTTAAGTGACAGGCTAGACAACTGTTTGAACCTCTATCAACCCAAAGTACAAACCAATGCACACCACTATCGATTTCCAAGTAAACTAGAGCTACTTTTCCATATCGAGTTGAAGGTGTGTGCTTGTGTGCTTTTGCACGATTCTGATGATGTCATCATTATCAACCTCGAGATCCTTGTTCTTAGTATTCTAAGTCATGGACCACAGTCCCATGAATCTTTTATAACTCAAAGGTTCAGCAATTATTCAAGGTAAACAAAATTACAAGTAGTTCAACAAGTATGGCAAAATTGAAGGTGCATAATAATATAATTGGGTTCAAGTTATATAACCCGCCTTAAGAACAACTTCAAAGCTCCAAGATCCAAAGATCCACGTTCCTAAGGTTGAAGATGAACTTCACAACTCCTCTATATGCAAAGAATCACCATGGATAAGAAATTGGTGAAGAAAAAAGAAAAGAAGATCAAAACCCTAAATTCATGCTTCAATCCAATGTTGAAGATGATCATTGCCTCACCTTAGGGTTAAGTTTTGAGTTCCTTAGCTCCTTGGCCAACACCCCACCACTCTTGGGCGATATGGACTTCCGCTTGGCTGACACAACCTTGCTTGTGGCCGATACCCCCTCACTTGTGGCCAAAATCACTTCAATTGGCCGATATCAACTTGCTATGGACAATATCAACATGGTATGGCCGATACACTTGTTATGGTCGATACCCAAGGCCTATGCACGATACCTTTGTGCCCTTGCATGATATGACAACCCTCTTGCACGATATGGCACTCACTTGCATGATATGGCACTCAACGTTTCACCCTATTGGCCGATATCACCTTATATGGCCAATTTCACCTACTTGGCCGATATGCTTTTGCTATGGGAAATATCCAAGGGCCTATGCACGATATGCTTGCTCTCCTGCACGATACAAGAGCCCCATGCACGATACCACAAGGTAGGAGGGTGGTAAGGGTCGAAAAATTTCACTTAAGGGTGAAACTAGGGGTATATATACTTGTTGCACATGAAGAAAGGTAAAAAATGAGGTGTCAACATTTTGAGCTAGTAGGTGCCACGTGTCCACGCATGGGTGACACATGTAATTGCATGCATAAACATTTATCTTGACATGCAAAACAGTTGAGGATCATTTGGAGATAAAGATTCGGCCATTACATATCCTTTTGAATAATATATATTAATTAATTCATCACTTTATGCACAACCCATCACAATTTTGCTAAGGAAGTTGCAACCCGACACAACTCACCTCCTTGAGGTGCTTTGCACGATATGTCCTTTTCCAAAAGTTCATAGAACGATATGGGACACCTCCTTAGGCTCCATGGCCGATAGGCACCCATATATAAGCTTTTCAACTTGATACAACTCAAGTTAAGCTTTCAAATTCAGCCCTTTTCCTTGGTCATTTCATCACCAAGATTACCATCATTCACAAATGATTCAAACATGGTGTCTAATTATTTCTCTCTCCTCTACATGATTCTAGGAGGTAGTAAGGACACTCTAGAGGTGGTAATTTGCATATTAACCCCACATTTTGGGTAAATTACAATTTGTACCAAAATTGGTGCACAATGCACTAACATTATTCAAACAAGCTACAATCTGGAATTTAGGCTTTCCACAAGCCATCGTTTAACATCATTTTCTTTCTTATGATGCTAGAACACATGAGGTACATTCAAAATGTGACATTTTGCAATATAGCCCCTCATCTTGGGTAAATTGCACTTTATGCCCAAACTATCATATAAAGCACAAACAGTTTGCAAATAAGCTCAAACTTGAAATTTAAACTCTACAAGAGTCTCAATTACTTTTCAAAAGATTAAAACAAATTTGTAAACAACTTACTTAAGAAAAACTTCTAGGGTTAGGCCATAACCCAGGTCAGGGATGTTCCAACTATCAACCCCTAACAAGGATTTCGTCCCCGAAATCTCAAGAGAAAAGAGAAGGGTACTTCCTCCTCATCTCTTCCTCTAGCTCCCATGTGGCTTCTTCAATGCCACGGTGATGCCATAGAACTTTCACAAGAACTATATCTTTCTTTTTCAACTTCTTGATTCTTCTATCAAGAATCATCATTGGACCTTCCACATAGGATATATCCTCATTTAATTCTACCTCTACAGGTTGCAACACCAACTCTGTATCGGGATGGCATTTTCTCAGCATAGATACGTGGAACACTGGATGTAGTTTATATATCTCAGGTGGAAACTCCAACCTATAAGCTACCTTTCTGATCCGTGCTATCACTGGATAAGGTCCCATAAATCTAGGAGCTAATTTACCCTTTTCCCCAAATCTGAGAACACCTTTCCAAGGAGAGACTTTAAGATACACCCTATCACCAACTTGGAATTCTAAGGGTCTATGACACTTGTCAGCATAAGACTTCTGTCTATCCTGGGCGGCTTTCAACTGTTGTTGTATTACTTTAATCTTCTCAGTTGTCTATTGTACTAACTCAGGACCCAGAAGTTGGTATTCCCCTATTTCATACCACCATAACGGAGGTCTACACCGTCTACCATATAAGGCTTCATATGGTGCCATATCAATACTACTCTGGTAACTGTTATTGTAGGCAAACTCTATTAAGCTCAAGTGTATGTCCCAACTTCCTACAAACTGAAGAACACATGCTCTAAGCAAATCTTCCAAAGTTTGTATAGTTCTTTCGGATTGCCCATCTGTCTGAGGGTGGAAAGTTGTGCTAAACTTCAACTGAGTACCCAAGGCTTTATGTAGTCATTCCCAAAAATGACTTGTAAACTGGGGACCTCTATCAGATATAATTGTAGCTGGAACCCCGTGTAATCACACTATCTCATCTATATAGATCTGTGCAAATTTCTCAGCAGTATAAGTTGTTTTGATAGGAAGAAATGGTGCTGACTTAGTCAACCTATCAACTATCACCCAAATGGAATCATGACTCTTGGTTGTTCTGGGTAAACCAACCACAAAGTCCATGGTCACGTGATCCCATTTCCACTGTGGTATAGGTAAAGGTTGCATTGTTCCTACGGGCTTCTGATGTTCATCTTTAACCTATTGACACACTGGACACCGCATTACAAACTCATCTACATCTTTCTTCAAACCAGGCCACCAATACATATCTTTTAAGTTATGATACATTTTGGTACTCCCTGGATGCATTGCATACATGGACGAATGAGCTTCCTCCATGACTAACTTCCTCAAGTCATTGGCATTAGGTACTACCATCCTACCATGGTAACAGACTACCTCATCCTCTGACTCATGAAAACTGTCCTGTTTCTCACTACCATAGTCCGACCTGATCTGCTGAATCGCAGTATCAGCCTGTTGTGCCTCTTTGATCTGTTGTTTCAGAGTAGGTTTCACTTGCATCTCAGCTAACAATCCAGCTAACAAAGATACTTTAAGATGTACATTGTTTTGCCTTATTCGTTCAAACTGAGAGATTTTCTCATCCAAGTAAGTCTTGGGAAAGTATCTACTAACAAACTCTCTTCAAAACTCTCTCCATTCGACCTCAAAACCTGGTCGTTTCTCTTCCTTAATGGCCCACCAGTGGCCAGCACTCCCTTTCAACAGGTATACAACATGCTTAACTTTCTCAGTTTCTGGAATGCTGAGGATTCTAAAGGCTTTCTCCAACTCAGTAAGCCATGAATCTGTGTCTGCTGGGTCAGCTGTACCGGCATACTCGGTGGCTCCTACCTGACGTAACCGCTCAAAGGTCTTACCAGATCCATGCCCCTCATTGGGAACTGGTGCCCTAGGTGTTGGTGCTGGCATCAGTTCTGCCATATGTGTCACTGTATTCATGAACTGTCCAAACAGAGCATGAAAAGTTGGGTTTTCTATCGAAGCTTGGTCAAGCTGGGGATTCTCAGGTACGAGCTCCTCTCTAGCCTGATCCCTTGCACCTCTTCCTAGTGCAGCAACACTGCTTTCAGTAGCATGTTCTTCGTGTGATCCAGCCATCTTTAAGCTTTACTTCTTCTCCTATATGAGCAGAAGTCACTATTAGATAAACTGGAAGACACTAGAATAGACTCAACGACCTTAATCCTATGTCTTTGTAGACTCAGCGAACCTTATGCTCTGATACCAAAACTTTGTGACGATCCGACCACAAATCAAATCATCACCAGTAAATAATTGCAAAATTACTATAAGCAGCGGATTAATAAAAATCACTAAAAATTAAAACCATTTGCAAGGAGTTCCATTTCTAGAAAACTCTTAAGAAGAGAACCAAAGTACTGCATACATTATGGTTTACATTGTACACACCATGCACCATCTCATCTCGAGGAATATATACAATAGTTGCTTTACCAAACTATACACGAGCAACATAAAACCTCGAGGCATACAAGCCAAAATCTCAGATCGATCATAAAACCACTAAGTATTGACTCCAAGGACCTGAGAGTACAGAGACGACACATAGGACTCATATCTACATGAAACGATAGACAGTAACTCAACCTGAGATGTTACTGCTGCTCCTGATGTTGTTGTCCTCCCTCTATTGTATAGTTCCTACCTCCTCATCCACGTCCACCTAAAAATTTGGGTCCCACAGGGGTGAGACCATTGTAATTGTCCCAGCGAGAGATATAACTCTCCGCCAACCATATTATTATCATAGTTAAATAGTAAAAAACTGAGCAGAGGATTCATTTACATTAATTAATAAGATTCGAACACTATTTAAGCAAAGTAGAGCAATATTATCTTCTGAAGCATTGCAGCTATATATGATAAAGCAGTAAATCATCTATTCATTTTAATAAGGAATATGAAGAACATGTGTAACATTTATCCATTTAGGATACATTAAGCAATGCAACATCAACCAATGATTTTCGTATTTCATCCTTATGCAAATATGCTACACGGCTGATTTACATTTTTCATTCACACTTATGCCCTGAGGAGATGAGGTATACCGCTCATACACCAACCGACCATTGCAAATTTGAAATTGGTACCATAGAAGGTCAATGGAAGAGCCGGCTTCCAAGACCTCTACCGTCTCGGTCAGTGCGAGACCACAAGCAGGACCATGTCAACTGCTTACATAGCTTTCCACGGTATACTGGCAACTTCGCTATAGAGCTACAGCGGAGGCTGCACTCCTTCGGCATCGAGAGATTTAATGTTTGTCTCACATCGATCCGGCATAAATCATCATCGGGAGATTCGTGATACATCCATCCTGGCATCTATAATGAAGGATTGAGAGATTTAATGTTTATCTCACATCAATTCCTCTATTAGGGCATACGGATATTTTCTCCCATCACCCTCGCATATTCAAAAATATGCGATCTCCAGGAGATCCCGTGGGAAAAACTGTTTCACCATCACCAACTGCTGATGATGTTGGATCTATGGCCAGGGCTCTACATGATAAGATTCCACTTTATTAATTAAGTGCACTACCATATTCTTTTAGCATCAGTCAAGTTTTCAAACATTTATTATGACAAATGCTACAAAGAAAGATGTAATACATGTATCAAGTACTTTTCAAATATTTAAAACATATATAACATTTAGGATCTCAATCCCTTATTTCATTACATGGAATTCTCATCCCTTGACATTATCATCATCATGATTACCAAATCTGGGTATTCAAACCCTTAGTTCATCACAGAACACAGTTACCACTTACTAGGTAACTAATACCCCTGGTTCATCTGACCAAGGTATACATGATACTTGTTACACAAGCATCTCACATGGCTCACAAGGCCCATTAAATATCTTTATCAAATAAACATCATAGCTCATACTTGGCTATGCTCATCATCTCATGATACCTGCATGGTTAGTATACATGATAACAACCATCTTAATTACATATCAACACCATGCAAAATAAGGGTAACACCACTATTCCCTTATTAGGGTTAGGGTTTCCCATTCTTTATTGATTAGGGTTTCAAGATCACATTATCAAGGATGAAACCCTAATTCATACTTTACACATATTAGAAACATTAATAAATGCACATTACATGTTTGGTTCACAAGTATGAGTTTCTCTCTCATCCTCTCTAGGATGTTGATCACTTCACACTTTATTAAGTTGGCTCAACCTTTCCTTCAAGGTACATTAGCCTACTTAATCATTAATCATTAAACTCCATACTACTTAATGTATGACTTGATATAAAACACTCCATGTGTTTCTCCAACAAGTATATTGCAATTTAAGGTACTTCCACACCATATCATTTTAGAAGTGTATGCCTATTTACTTAGCCCATATCGGGTTAAAGGTGTGTGGTTGAGTGCTTGACCTCTTCAAACCTTCATGGCCACGACCTGCCCTTCACCATGGGTTAAGTGACAGGCTAGACAACTGTTTGAACCTCTATCAACCCAAAGTACAAACCAATGCACACCACTATCGATTTCCAAGTAAACTAGAGCTACTTTTCCATATCGAGTTGAAGGTGTGTGATTGTGTGCTTTTGCATGATACTGATGATGTCATCATTATCAACCTTGAGATCCTTGTTCTTACTATTCTAAGTCATTGACCACAGTCCCATGAAGCTTTTATAACTCAAAGGTTCAGCAATTATTCAAGGTAAACAAAATTACAAGTAGTTCAACAAGTATGGCAAAATTGAAGGTGCATAATAATATAATTGGGTTCAAGTTATATAACCCACCTTAAGAACAAATTCAAAGCTCCAAGCTCCAAAGCTCCACATTCCTAAGGTTGAAGATGAACTTCACAACTCCTCTATATGCAAAGAATCACCATGGATAAGCAATTGGTGAAGAAAAAAGAAAAGAAGATCAAAACCCTAAATTCATGCTTCAATCCAATGTTGAAGATGATCATTGCCTCACCTTAGGGTTAAGTTTTGAGTTCCTTAGCTCCTTGGCCGACACTCCACCACTCTTGGGCGATATGGACTTCCTCTTGGCCGACACAACCTTGCTTGTGGCCGATACCCCCTCACTTGTGGCCAAAATCACTTCAATTGGCCGATATCAACTTGCTATGGACAATATCAACATGGTATGGCCGATACACTTGTTATGGTCGATAACCAAGGCCTATGCACGATACCTTTGTGCCCTTGCACGATATGACAACCCTCTTGCACGATATGGCACTCAGTTGCATGATATGGAACTCAACTTTTCACCCTATTGGCCGATATCACCTTATATGGCCAATTTCACCTACTTGGCCGATATGCTTTTTCTATGGGCAATATCCAAGGGCCTATGAACGATATGCTTGCTCTCCTGCACGATAAAAGAGCCTCCTGCACGATACCACAAGTTAGGAGGGTGGTAAGGGTCGAAAATTTTCACTTAAGGGTGAAACTAGGGGTATATATACTTGTTGCACATGAAGAAAGGTAAAAAATGAGGTGTCAACATTTTGAGCTAGTAGGTGCCACGTATCCATGCATGGGTGACACGTGTACTTGCATGCATAAACATTTATATTGACATGCAAAACAGTTGAGGATCATTCGGAGATAAAGATTCGGCCATTACATATCCTTTTGAATAATATATATTAATGAATTCATCACTTTATGCACAACCCGTCACAATTTTGCTAAGGAAGTTGCAACCCGACACAACTCACCTCCTTGAGGTTCTTTGCACGATATGGCCTTTGACAAAAGTTCATAGAACGATATGGGACACCTCCTTAGGCTCCATGGCCGATAGGCACCCATATATAAGCTTTTCAACTTGATACAACTCAAGTTAAGCTTTCAAATTCAGCCATTTTCCTTGGTCATTTCATCACCAAGATTACCACCATTCACAAATGATTCAAACATGGTGTATAATTATTTCTCTCTCCTCTACATGATTCTAGGAGGGAGTAAGGATACTCTAGAGGTGGTAATTTGCATATTAACCCCACATTTTGGGTAAATTACAATTTGTACCAAAATTGGTGCACAATGCACTAACATTATTCAAACGAGCTACAATTTGGAATTTAGGCTTTCCACAAGCCATCCTTTAACATCATTTTCTTTCTTATGATGCTAGAACACATGAGGTACATTCAACATGTGACATTTTGCAATATATCCCCTCATCTTGGGTAAATTGCACTTTATGCCCAAACTATCATATAATGCACAAACAGTTTGCAAATAAGCTCAAACTTGAAATTTAAACTCTACAAGAGTCTTAATTACTTTTCAAAAGATTAAAACAAATTTTATAAACAACTTACTTAAGCAAAACTTCTAGCGTTAGGCCATAACCCAGGTCAGGGATGTTACATACACCATCCCCCAAAATCCCAAAATGCTTTGGTGAGTTCCCTATTTAGAAAAATAGTTGAGGAAATGAAAGTTAAGTCTGACATGACCATTATAAAAATATAGTTTTTTGATGTCTTTAAGTCAATCATGATCAAGATTTTTTTCTTACTATTCATATTGATGGAATGGTGCTCCGTATGTCACCAATGAAGTATTGTACATACTATATCATGATTTCTTTATTCCAGTAGGTGAGATATGTACAATTTGTCGTAAGGTATGTATGGAAACTTTTAGGGAGAATGCAATTCACTGTAGGTAGCTTCTAGGTTTATGTAAATGCATGATCTTTTTAGGGATGTTCACATTGATGGACTCATACATGTAGGTGTTACTTCATGGAAATAGGAACATATGAAATTCTTGACAGACACACAAGAGGGAAGATTGATGCTTAGACATGCCAATGTGTTTATTTTGGATGGGTTGGAGGGGAACGTGCATGCATGGATCTTAAAGCTCCACTAGTGGGATTAAAGAGTGTAAATTTTACATTGGGATATGATTCCCTTAAATTTGTCTCACAAAATTGGTCAAGCATGAGAAAGTGTGTATTGACAATCAACACACTTTCATCCATTTTATATTTTATTCATTTGGATTCTTAGCACGAGAGACTATGAATCTTCACAACAGGATCCAAAATTTGATGAATAATAATGTTATGACTCCAAAATATATGGATGCAGTGTTTCATAGGATTATTTTGTCATTTGATAAGGGCTAGCAGTGCACCTTGTTTCCCACCTATGTTCTACTTTGATGTAAATCATCCAACACATCTTTGATTTATTTTTTTCATTTTCTTTTTCTTTTTACCCTTTTGTATATAGGCAATGTTGTGGTAGGAAGAAGCAAAGGAATGGAAAATTGGAGGGTGGCTGAGTCATACTCTTTTTGTGCTTTTTAGCATCTTTTCATGAGGAGGAGGGATATGAAATGATGGAAGGAGTGTGGATGAAGAGAGGGATCACATGATATGGATATTCATATAAGATCACATACATGCAAAATATTTCAATCATACTTCACATTCAATTGGAAAAACCATGATGTATGAACAATTGTGGTAAACCACATTCTTTCCACAATACTAAATAACCCTAAACATTAATGTCTTGCTTTGATTGCATTTCAACCAATAAGTCCAACCTTTCACAAGAGAAGTGGAAAATATGTATAAATTTGAAATTTGAGACCATTTAGTCATAATTAAGTGATTATGCAAGTGCAAATATCATTACTCATTCAATCTAACCTATTATCAAGCAAGGTGGAGATTAAGCTAGAATAAGCAAAAGATGCAAGGAAACAATTTAGACCAAATGCTAGTGTGTGAGTTGTAAAAAAAATTGTTTGGTGGTTAGTCAAGCTTTTGATCATGTCAAACAAGGACAAGAGGTAAAATGAGGGCTTACCGCCATACCACCCCAAGATTTTAAACCATGTTATCTTTATCATGAGATAGAAATTAAGAAAAATAGGGTGATGAACATTGACTTGTGGTGGCTAATCATCAAGGGGGTGGAGTCCAAGCGTTACTCAAGTGATCAAGATGGAGCCAACACATCCATTTTGTGGAGAATGGATATCATAATTAGCTGGCACTACGGACATGGTGGAGAGAACAACCGCGGTGGCTACTTTCATGCTTTTTTTCAATGTATTCCACTTTTTTTCTTTTCAATGTTGGTCTTCTTCATGTCCCTACAAATCCATGCATCATTCTCTTAGTTGTGTCCCTACTATAAAATAAAATACAATAAGCAAAACCATCAAGTGTGTTGTGTGTGTGTTTATTGAGAAGTATAAGAAAAACTACAACCAAAACAATATTTAAGTGAAAAATATATCAAATCAAGGTGGGTTGCCTCCCCATACACTAAATTGAATGCTTTCAGCTGGCCCGCTTGTTCTTTTTCTTCATCCTTCCAAAAAAAGCAAAGTCATATTCTTGAAGTTCTATGCTTTCTATTGGTATTCAACAATTATTTCGCGATACAAGAGTCATGGGGGTCCTCAGAGCTTTCCTCTTCAAATATGTCCTTCTTCTTCTCCTCTTGGGGTGACGATGTCTTGAGGAAGTTGTAGATCATCCTTATATATGTGATTATCATTGTGCCAGTACATACATGGATGTCGACATCGACTGTAGACAATAAGGGCCTTCCTAAGATGATGAGGATATGCTTTCCCTCCATCTCCATATTCAGAACAATGAAGTCAACCAAGAATGCCATAGTCATTTGTGTATCAAGCATCACAATAACATCATACACTCTATTCATTGGGATTTTGATAGACCGATCAACCCATTGTAGTGTACAATTTTCTAGCTTTAGTTTACCCAAGCCCAGCTCAAGATATACATTATAGGGCATGAGGTTCACACTAGAACCAACATCAATCAAAGAATCTTCAATAATATTTCCACCAATGTGACACGAGATAAGAGGGGATCATGGATCCTTTTTATTGAGGGGGAGTTCATGTTGCAATATAATTACTTTCTTAGTGAATTTCACTCTCTTTAGCATTCTTCCAGTAGTCTTCCTTTGAAAGTGCAAGCATCCATCAAGAAGTTTTTATAGATCAAAATTTGCTTGATGGCACTAAGAAATAGGATGTTCACTTTTACTTGCTTGAATATTTCAAAGATATATACATTTTAAAGATATATACTTGTGCTAAGATATATACATTATGATTGCTAGTATAATTGGAGTAAAAGGGTTACTCTAATTCTGCCAACAACATCATATATCATAAAGCCTTTGACTACTTCCCACATAAGAGTTTGTAAGGGTGCTCAAGATTAGCTAACCCTTTTATTAACATGGGCCACCCTATCTTAACAACTCAAGTAGGACACCCAACCTTGTGTCCTAATCCCAAGAGTACATGGAGGTGTAAAAGGTTTGAATAATGAAGTTTCTATATTTTGTTTGCAAGTTTTATAACAATGGTACGAGACAAACATCAAGTACAATACTAGAGTACTACATGGCAATATTTGAAAAAGTAAACAAGCATACATATGTACCACATTTCAAACAAGAAATCCATAGTCATATAATTATTAAAGGTCATACCTAATTCAGAAATTCTTAATTAACTTATCCTTGACTATATCTAAAAGCCATACCTAATTAAGAACAAGATTATAGGCATGCATTATATTATAATCATTAACCCTAACTAGATCTATTTTAGGGTTTTGTCCAAGTTAGTTTACAAGTTTTTAATTACATGTTTGATGATCTTTTACTAATTTAGAGGTCATCAAGGAGATGTGGTTCAATATTTGTGTCATTCCAAGTTTCCATGCATTTTATATGATCATTTCAAGATTTGAGTCACTTAAACACATAACAAGGTTATAAGGCTCATAATAGGGCAAGAAGAGTCGTAGTTCATCAAGTCATGACGTTCAGGCATAAGAAGTGATTTGAAACAACAAGGTTGGGACATATGAAGTACATTCAAACATAGGAGGATGTCCAATAGGATTAGGGTATCATGATCCAACCTTGATATCAACATATCAATATACATTCAAAAACCAATGTACATAGCTTATGTCATTAGGGTCCAACATAAGACCTAAGTTGGTCATCTGCATCAAGTGAACCAAGAGTAAAAGAGTAAACTTTGATTTGATAAGAGGAGCACAAGAAAAGGATTCATAACAATCATAGAGCATAAGAACACAATCAAGCCATATAGTCACATTAAGCATTTAAGGATGAAAAGGGGTCACAAACATCATCATATGAGCGCATAGTGTGAATATGGTTAGTCTTGGACAATTGGTTCACCAGACCTCATGAAGTTACTATTTGAAAGATTTAATATATATTTATGCATAAAATAGATCCAAGACCCCATATGACTAGGGTAGGGCTAGCAATCAGGTCAATTTCAGGTCAATTTTGGGTCATATGTTCAGAAGTCTTGAAATTGAATGTTAAAATGAAATTTTCAAAAAAAATTAATTTTGAATCATTTTGGGTCGGGACTGGCTTATTCGGGTCTCATACAACAAAAAATGTTCACAAATGAAAGAAATTAGGTTTGGAATAAATTGCACATTTTCAGGTCATGTCGGGTCAAAAATTTCCAGCCCTAGACCAGGGTATAATCATTCATTTCCATACATAGGTCATATTAATGCAATAAGTGTCATAAAAAACAAACATAAAACAAGGGTATTAGGTAAATTCTATTTGGGACATGGGTAGTAGCATATATTGATCTCCAAGACATATAAGTATTTATATGTCATTAGGAAGCAAGATTAGTCATTAAGAGGGAAAGATACATCATTGAACTCCAAACAAGTAACAAAAGTGAAAAAGAGCCATGAAATGCAAATAGATTTGATTAGGGATTGCATAGTGTTTCATGTTCATAAAAGTTACTAATTGGAGGTTTGAGAAGTAGGTCGAGTAACAAAGGTCCAAAATTTATCATCAACATGCATCATAAGAAATCAGACATAGTCAAAGTTTGTGTTTTAGCAAAAGAAAGGACAAGGAAGGGGTTTTAGGGTTCATAACTATAAACAAGTTGTAGATATTTTTGAGAGGATCAATTTGATATATAATATGACTATATTTGTCCTTATGAGTTGGAAGATATGTATTTTTCAATATTTGCATAAAAACTATATAGATTAGGGGATGGGGTGTTACCAATCATTTTTATCTTGATCTCGGTCATTGAAAGAAGATCCAATGGCCATCTGTGTGATCTCACCCTTGTGCCCTCATGACAGGGTCCGTTTGGATGGGTAGTGGCCAGCGGTCAGCCCATGCCCCTATATTGCACGATCATCGGCCGCTCTCACGTCAATCCAACTGCAAGAAGGGAAGTGGTGCAACACCACCCACCATGGCTAGCTGCTAAGAGGGTGTGGGGTGATAGGCTGATGTGTACCATACAAGAAGAGTTCAAAGAGCCATCCATTGTCACCATCATTGGTATCGTCCCACACATAGCACCACAGCCACGATGACTATCTCTGGTGAGATGCGATATAGGGCATGAAGGGGCCATGCAAGCCTGTGAGAGTGTCACCCTGACCCATAGTGGCTGCCCAAGAGTGGAACCACACAAATCCTGGCCTAATGAGGTGGATATAAGGGATGCCCAAAAGCATCATTCATGGTGGTATCGCCGCGCTGGGGTGAAGAAGACGTACACCTAGCAGGTGTTCTAGGGCATCATAGGAGAAGAAAAGAGAGGGAAAATGTTGAGTTTTAGGGGAGATAGAGAAGGCAATGGAAATAAAAAATTTTATTCTCCCCAAATCCAGACCAAAGGAAATGTGTCAATGTCTATACAGTAGGAATGATGGTTTGTAGAGGCGTACCTTTTCCTGAGGCTTGCTCGATGACTTTACCTCGTGGCTTGCACGGTCTTCACCTCCTGTCTTGGACGATGTATGTGCAGCTCCTGGTCTCACCGGGACTATCAGCTCCTGGTCACACCTGGACTGTCGGGATTGACAGCTATCCTCCGAGCAGCAGAAGTCTCCCGCCTCTGAAGTAGTCCACACAGACCACCTGGAACTCCGATCTCCTTGTACCATAAGGAATTTGAAGGAGTCGCACCCTCCTGTCAGCGTACTATTCACCGACACACTCTCCTGCCACCAGTCGCTTTTAGCAGTTGTCTTTCCCTTACTGTGCCTCCGTTATTGGGTAGCACTTGCTCGGGCTCTCTCTCGATTACCAAAACCAGAGAGAATGACAACTTTGTAGAGAAATTGGTGCACTGAGTTGTTCACCAGAGAAGCCCTCAATACCCCTATATACAGGAGGGTCATGGGACAGGGTTCTCTATCCCGGGCAATGCAGGATTAAAGCAGGAGTAGAAGGGTTCGGGATTTTCCACAAAACAAGCAACTTGCACCAGCTGAACCGATCGTTTCAACCCTAAAACGAGCATTTGGTGACCTCAACCGATAATTTCAACCTGAACCAATCGTTTGGGACACCTGAGCCGATCAGTTCATCACATGAGCCGATTGGTTTGTGGTCCTGGTCCAACTCAAATTGACTTTCAAATTTGTCTCCGATTAATCAAATATTAATCCTTGTCCAAATCAAATTTGTATAAGTGAAACAAATTGTATTTGCAAAATAGTCTTCTCACTTTCCCAACGATCTCGGTTAGACCAGTTGAGCTGATCGGTTCAACCCTTGAACCAGTCGGTTCATCCTGTCTTGATCCGATCGGTTCATCACATGAGTCTATTGGTTCAACAACCTGAGCCGATCGGTTGGGGCAGCAGACTGTGCAAAATCAGTCAATTACAGCTCCAATCAATCTGATACTCTAATCAATATATCCAACACCTTGAATACTATGATATTGAGCAATCAATTAATTGAGTGTTTAATTGAACTACTAAACTCCTTTAGTAATCAATCTAAACATTATTTGTGGATAAACTCCTCTTCCCAGTTAAATCCTATGTGTGTGACCCTACAGATCCATTTCACGTTGGTAGTGAAAGTCCATAACACTTATGACTTCAGAAGCAAAGAGCAGTGCCTAGTCACACATCAGTGCTACCCAAGTGAAATAGAAAGTTAGAGAACAACTTTCAATCCTACAATCCTTGAATGGTGTTACAGTGAATGTATAATTCCTTTGTCACTGATATCCCGAATGAACTCAAGGCATGGAACAGTCATCCTGTCAATGTTCATTCATTTTCTTGATCTCAGAGTAGATTGGAGGAGATATGTATGACATCAATATCACATACTGATTCACAAATGCATGCGCACACCTATCTCAATCCTACTCATCAAGTGGCCATGGATATCAAACTCCCTCAGGAGGGACAAATCCCATATCTATCACTCACCCCATAAAAGCCCCATGTGTCAAAGCCACCCAATCATCACCTTTATAACAACCCATGTTTCAGGACTGTGTTTGATGATGTTAAAGTGTACCCAACGACATGTGTTGAGTGTAGTGATTTCAAGTCAAAGAATCACACTTGCCACCATCACTATGAGAACTGACTGTGACTACCATGTCATGGTTCCATGTGTCAAACTCATGGTGGGTCTGTCCGACACTTATTCTCTAACAAGTACCTATGTGTTTGGTTTGATATCTCCATATCATGACTAATGAGATTCTGTCATCAACCAACACCACAATCTAGTCTTGTGTGTCATTGTTGTGTATCTACCTTCCACAATGACATCTGAATTGGGACATAATAAGAATGTACAAACTCTTAGCATCTGTATGATCTCATCGTTCATGTCCTTAACCTGAAAGCATACGTCATTGAGTACTGTCATTCTCTAGACATTCAATTTGTTCTATCATTATCTCATATGACTGAACCAGAAAGAATTTTAAGCTTGCCATTGATCTTTATCAAATCAATCTTAATGTATCCCACCAATCATCCCATGATTGGCTCTCAGGGCATACATACCAATAGACTCCCACTTGCACTATGAGTCAATCACCCTTGAATCATATTCATAGTGATCTTCAAACGTGTCCCCCATGTGCTCTAGTGCTAACATAGTGAGTTATGGCAACAACTTGCCAAAGTTGGTATTAACTGCATGTCTCTCATCTCTTCATTGTACGTCACATGTATGAGATGGAGTTGCCGTAATATGCGATCTAGTATTCCTTTGCTATCTTTTAGCCACATTGCATGACCAAGTACTCCTTACTTGTCATCAAAGATCTGAATATCTATAAGTTCATCTCATGAACTTCTAGATCCATATAGTATCCACTGTTGTTCTCTAACACATGGATACTCGACTATTTCCTTTTAAACGACTTTATTGGAACATTTCCATTAACAAACATTCACTTTTATATATATCTTATATATATTGTGATTAATTCTCTCTCCTTTTTGGAAGTTTGCATCAGTGTAACCTCTTATAGTGAACCCTTCCTTATTTCCATAGAACTAGTACTTCTCAGGTACTAATCAAGTTCTCATGGTATTCCAGTAACCCTTACTAGAATTAGACAGACATCCACTCGTCATGTCCTACATATGAGTTATCAGGATGAGCATATCATATTGTCATGTCCTACATACAAGATGATAAATGCATTTTATTTTGCTATGTCCATACATGCAAGATAATGGGATGATTACATACATGATAGATCCATATATATTCTTAGTGTTCCCATTCTTCATAAGAATTGGATACCTGGCCTTGGGATACTAACTCCATTTAACATGGACAAGTTTTCTCCCACTGAATCTGTGCATATTGAACCCTTTAGTATAGATTGCCAATGTATGCTTTCCTTTTTTTGGTCAAGAGGTTTTTGAGAACTATCTCTATAGATCTCTATTCCTATCACATAGGAAACATCTCCATCTTCCCTAAAGATAATTTCCACTTTGGATTTCCATTTTAGAATATTTCCATTTCACATCAACATGTGGAATGTGAATACGCTCCCACTAAATCATAGATCCCTTCTTTATCTTTGACATATCAGTCAAACCCTTTGACTATATTATCAAAGTAAAGATCCAGCTCTGAGTTTCTTGTACTTAATCAATCACATTGATTAGTCCATTGTAACTTATAGACTTCATTTGCATTAATGGATTTATAAACCTTATAGGTTGTGTCACGTACACATCCTTGTTTTATTCCTCATAGGAATGCGGTTTTAGTATCCGTATGCCAAATCTCTTAGTCATTAAGTTGCAATCAACAAGCACCATCCTTCTCAAAATGTTATCCATGTGTCTTAACACTTAAGACTCATTCACACTTATGGATTTCATCCCAATGGGTGCTACCATTAAGGTCATACCTTATGGTTCACATGGAAGTCATTTAGGATGTAATGGTCATAAACCATAACTCAAAATCCAGTTCCTCATATTTATCTAGATAGTTGACTCATCACATGACCAAGTCATCACATAGATAATCAAGGTGCATCTATCAAGGATATAAGAACTTACAACTCCTTGTGATTCTTAATGTCCTTTATTAGTGTGGGGTATTCTTTATTTAAGAAAAATTTAGTTATTTAATAATCATCCTCTAACTCCTTAGAGTGTGACTCCTTGTTGATTTAGACATCACCATGCCTTAATCATGAGTTCATTATGATACACTATCATAATCACTCATAAGGATATCAAACATTTGGTCTAAGTATTTCATTCATTGATCTTATCAAGAATTAACACTTTACCAAATTCGTACTTCATCTATGATATTCTTGAACACTTCAAGATGTTCGTATTGGTATTTCTCTAAACCCCATTTGAAGTAGTAACATTAACTCTAATAGGTATGTAAATACATTACATGTATTATACCTAATAGGATAATCATTCTCCCACTACCACTAGTGAAGATTGATTAATCATGTCTAAGATATTCATGTCTCTTACTGGTTCTCTAACCAAAAGAGTCTAGATTTATCCATCAGATGGAAACTTGAAATGAATTTCTCATGATTTAATGCTAATTTGCTTGTTTGAGTTATCAATAACTTTTAGGTATCATTTTATCTTATGCATACCAAGTACCACAAGATAAACAAGGCATTGCCACAAAGATTGAAACATCAACTTTATTAATTGCCATCATTTTCATACAATATGCAAAAAATAATGTGTTTCTATCCATTGGCAAATATGAAATAGCAGTTCATAACTCTATTACATGCCTTTAAGGCTGAAAATAAACTAAAGTACTCCTATCTATGGCGGCAACACTTGCCCCATTTATTGAGTGCTTTACATTTTATATCTTGGTATCATATACCTCAAAATGTTACAAGTTTATTTCATGACACCTTCAGGTGGAGATGTCTGTTGCCTCCTTCTTATTTAGTTCTTCCAGATAGAGTGGACAATTCCTTTTCTAATGTCTTATTTTTTGACAATGGTGGCAATTGCCTCTCTTGGTCACACCTCCTTTGGCCTTGAGAGCTGAAGACGCCTTGGGCTGCTGGCTAGCATCATAACCCTTCTTAGCTTTGCCCTTGCCCTTGCACTTGGACTTGCCTTTCTTGCTGTTGATCATCATCACAGACTTAGGCTTGTCCTTCTTCATCTATGTCTCGGCTGTCCTCAACATGCCCAACAACTCTGTCAATGACTTGTCAAAGTTGTTCATGTGTTAGTTCATCACAAACTGATCGTAGGATTCTGGCAATGATTGCAGTATCACGTCAGTAGCCAACTCTTGGCTCAGGGGAAATCCCAATCTTGTCAGGTTCTCCACATACCCAATCATCTTGAGCATATGAGGACCAACTGGATCTCCTTCTGTCATGACACACTTGAACAACACCCTGGAGACATCATATCTCTCTTGTCGTGCTTGATCTTCATACATGTTCATGAGATGCTGAATCATCTCAATGACATCCACGTTCTCATGTTGTCTCTGCAACTCATGGTTCATGGAGCATAACATCAAGCACTTTGCATCAATGACATCATCAGAATGCTTCTTATAAGCATCCCTTTCTGCCTTTGGTGTGGTAGGAGCAGGTTCCTTTGGAACTGGAGTATCCAGGACATAGAGCTTTCGCTCTTGAGTGAGAACAATTCTCAATGTCCTAAACCAGTCGTGGAAGTTAGTCCCATTCAGCTTGTCCTTCTCAAGGACCGATCACAAAGAGAAGTGATTGTTGTTTGTTATCATTTGAACTACAAAAGGAAATATATGCAATTTAGTCCAAAACTCAATTTTGACTTATTTGATTGATTTGAAAGGTTGACGATATAATTAGGACTTTAATTAATTATTGCTCCCACTATTTTTGTTCAAATTGATAGCCCTAACCATCAATTCGGAAGATTGCAGTGTATAATCTTCTAGTGGGTCAAGATCCTAAAATCCTCTAAGTCATGGACCAGCTAGGGATGTCACCCACAACTTAGATCTTCCAGGTAGGCAACATTTGCCAATTGCATCATATGCAACTCTTTCAAGATGTCATATGCAACTCCTTGCCATGATCACCTCCATGCCTCAAGGTGCTAGATCCTATCTAGGTCACCTTGTTAAGTCTAACCCAAAGCCAACATGATGAATATGCACCCTGCTAGAGCAGACCCACATACGCATCCTTCATGCTTCCACGAGATAGACGGTGCACCATGCTAGGGCATGCCCACACTTGGCCAATCAATCTTTTCACATGTGTCGCATTTGGAAGGCATCTAAAACTTTAATATTTAATGAGGAATTTGGTTTTATAGGTACACATATACATATCCAATCACCACAATATATAGTACGTATCATATACATGTTATATCCCACTGAAAACATGTGAAATGATAAAAGCGATGATTATGGCCATCCTAATGTGATTCCTCGAGCCAAGAGGAATCATGGTCATCTAGGTCTACATCACATGCAACCTGTACAAGATGAACTATGTGCTTTGCCTTTATTGGGTTTGATCAATTCATCTCCATGATTGATCGACTCGCCATCAGGCAGGTCGTCTGGGTGCCACCAACCGATCAGTTGGCTCCTCCAACCGATCGGTTCACCAGGTCATCATGCATCTCCTCATGGCTGCCACCTGATCGTCTCGCTCCTCGAACCGGCCGTCTGGATCACCAACCGATCGGTTCACTCCTTGAACTGATCGTTTCAGTCATCGTCAGGTTGTCCTCCGTTCTTTGACATAACAGGAAATAAAAGATCTATCCTATTTTACATTTAAATTAGGAAACCCCGAGTTACATTCGGGGAAAGAAAAGGTAGGAAAGAAATCTCAAGTTATCTTGAGTTACATCAGGAATAGGAGATAGAGAATCGGTGCGCAGACCGAGATGCAAGCAACCACATACAACCAAGCACACACATAGGGTTTATTGGCCATAACCACACTATACATCCACCACAAAACTTGTTTAAGGGTGACGTGTATCGAGTGCATTCATATTACATATCATATATGTATATTGGGATTTGTGGATTTAGGATTGGACATGCATAAAGCCAATTTTATTCACATCGTATAAAATAAATAAAGGCGAAAAACCAAAATCAATCATATCGATAATCCTAAAGCATACAGCAGTTGACGTGGCTCTGATACCACTGTTGGGTTTTAGGGGAGACAGAGAAGGCAAAGGAAACAAAAAAAAATTCTTCTCCCCAAACCCAGAACAAAGGAAATGCGTCAATGTCTATATAGTAGGAAGGATGGTTTGTAGAGGTGTACCTTGTCTTGAGGCTTGCTCAGTGACTTTACCTTGCGGCTTGCGCGGTCTTCACCTCTAGTCTTGGACAGTGTCTGTGCAGCTCAGGTCTCACTGAGACTTTCAGCTCCTGGTCACACCTGGACTGTCGGGATTGACAGCTGTCCTCCGAGCGGCAGAAGTCTTTTCCTACTCTGAAGTAGTCCACACAGACCACTTGGAACTTCGATCTCCTTGTCCCACAAGGAATCAGAAGGAGTCGCACCCTCCTGTCGGTGTACTAGTCACCGACACACTCTCCTGCCACCAGTCGCTTATAGTAGTTGTCTTTCCCTTATTGTTCCTCCCTTATCAGGTAGCACTTGCTCGGGCTCTCTCTCGGTTACCAAAACCAGAGAGAATGACAAATTTGCAGAGCAATTGGTGCACTGAGTTGTTCACTAGAGAAGCCCCCAATACCCCTATATATAGGAGGGTCATGGGACAGGGTTATCTATATTGGGTAATGCGGGATTAAAGCAGGAGTAGAAGGGTTCGAGATTTTCCACAAAATAAGCAACTTGCGGCAGCTGAACCGATCATTTCAACCCTAAAATGACCGTTTGGTGACCTCAACCGATCGTTTCAACCTGAACCAATCGTTTGGTACACCTGAGCCGATCGATTCATCACATGAGCCGATCGGTTCATAGTCCTGGTCCAACTCAAATTGACTTTCAAATTTGTCTCGGATTAATCAAATATTAATCCTTGTCCAGATCGAATTTGTACAAGTGAAACAAATTGTATTTGCAAAATAGTCTTCTCACTTTCCCAATGATCTTGGTTAGACCAGTTGAGATGATCGGTTCAACCCTTGAACTGGTCGGTTCATCCTGTCTTGAGTCGATCGGTTCATCACATGAGCCAATCGGTTCAACAACCTGAGCTGATCGGTTGGGGCAGCAGACTGTGCAAAATCAGTCAATCGTAGTTCCAATCAATCTGATACTCTAATCAATCGATCCAACACCTTGAATACTATGATATTGAGCTATCAATTAATTGAGTGTTTAATTGAACTACTAAACTCCTTTATTAATCAATCTAAACATTGTTTGTGGATAAACTCCTCTTCCAGGTTAAATCCTATGTGTGTGACCCTGCAGGTCCATTTCATGTTGGCAGTGAAAGTCCATAACACTTATGACTTCACAACCAAGTGAAATAGAAAGTTGGAGAACAACTTTCAATCCTATAATCCATGAATGGTGTTACAGCGAATGTATAATTCCTTTGTCACTGTTATCCCGAATGAACTCAAGGCATGGAACAATCATCCTATCAATGTTCATTCACTTTCTTGATCTCAGAGTAGATTGGAGGAGATATGTATGACATCAATATCACATATTGATTCACACATGCATGCGCATGCCTATCTCAATCCTATGCATCAAGTGACAATGGATATCAAACTCCCTCAGGAGGGACAAATCCCATATCTATCACTCACCCCTCAAAAGCCCCATGTGTCAAAGCCACCCAATCATCACCTTTATAACAACCCATGTTTCAGGACTGTGTTTGATGATGTCAAAGTGTACCCAATGACATGTGTTGAGTGTAGTGATTTCAGGTCAAAGAATCACACTCACCACCATCACTGTGAGAACTGACTGTGACTAACATGTCATGGTTCCATGTGTCAAACTCACGGTGGGTCTGTCTGGTACACTTGTTCTCTAACAAGTACCTATGTGTTTGGTTTGATATCTCCATATCATGACTAATGAGATTCTGTCATCAACCAACACCACAATCTAGTCTTGTGTGTCATTGTTGTCTATCTACCTTCCACAATGACATCCGACTAGGGAAATAATAAGAATGTACAAACTCTTAGCATCCGTATGATCTCATTATTCAGGTCCTTAACCTGAAAGCATACATCATTGAGTATTGTCATTCTCTAGACATTCAATTTGTTCCATCATTATCTCATATGACTGAACCAGAAAGAATTGGAAGTTTGCCTTTGATCCTTATCAAATCAATCTTAATGTATCCCATCAATCATCCCATGATTGACTCTCAGGGCATGCATACCAACAGGAAAGACTAAGGGGGTCGAGAAGGAGAGAATGACTCTTCAATTTGATCAAAGGGTTGGAGATACCGTTGATTGACAGAGCGTGTGGTAGGTGGTGCCAACGTCAATGGCGTCGGTGCACTATATGGAAAAGGAGACAAGCTGGGGACCGTTGGATCCCCCGATCCCACAATCCAACGGCCAACGCACAAGGCATTTTAGGGTTTGGGAGAAGGGAGGCGGAGGATGGGTCATGCGCTCTCCCAAGGGCATGATTGGGTCGGCCCAAAGTAGAAACTTAGGATCCAACTTTGAAATAAATCAAAGTAAAGTAATAGGATCTTTGCAACCTCATAAGTTGAGCTAGGAAGGTACGTTTGGACTGATTTTTGTAAAAATTGAAAGATCAACAATCTGGAATATAATGGGGAGAAAGAAAATCATAATCATTAGTTCCAAATTATCTTTCAAGATGGTGATTTATTAACTTATGGAACTTAGATAAAAGTCCACATTCATGTCACAATTGTGAAATTGAGCATTGATGTAACCAAATTGGAGTGTCACAACATGCAAACCATGAAATTGATATCCAAACTAGATAATGGGTCATCATACAATGAGAAAGAGCCTAATTCAAGAGATAGAGAGAATCATGGTTGTCACACTAGCAACCTTGGAAAATATTATGGGGTAATTATAATCCACTCTTTGGTTGATAGGAACACATGCTTAGAGATGTTAAACAAGGTTAATTCCAAGATAAGTGAGTGGCCTTTTAAATGACTTCTATTCATTGGGAGAGTTTACCTTGCAAAGGAAATAATAAACATCATCCCCACCTATGTTATGCAAACTACTGTGTTGCCTTTTTGTCTTTATGACTGGATTGATGGATCCATAAGAAGGATTATATAGGGTGGTAATTACAAGACTCACACACTGTCCCTTGTGTCTTTAGGAAAGGTTACTAGAAATAAGGAGAATGGAGGCCTTGGGTTGAAATCAATGTGAGAGTAGAACACCGAACTCATTCTAAAGAATGCATGGGATTTAATAATTCAAAGGAACATTTCCTAGTGCAAAGGAATGACCAAGAGGTTTAAGGATACCCCATTAAAAAAAGTGTCCAGGCTACAAGATTAGGCATATTAGCTATTGTGGGTAAAGTCTTCATCAATGATGAATAAAGAATGATCCCCATTAGTGGCAACAACATCATCGTGTCACATGATAGATGGTAGATAAAAGGAGCCATTCATGTTGAAGTACTTGACCTCAGGGTCAGTAGTTTGGTTAATTTGACAAGAGACCGTGACCTAGATTTTTTAAGGCATGACTCCATACTAATTCAAATAAAGAGGTCATTTAAGTGAGAGTTCCTTTTTCCTCATATATGGAGTATATTTGATCTAGGGATCATTCAACTAATGGATGTATACTAGAGAATATGCATACAAGCAGTTCCAGGCTTATAAGGAGATCATAAATGTTGGGTGATAGGATACCATGTGGAAGGAGAGAGTAGGATAAAAAGTCAAGATGCTTATTTGGATAGTATGATATGAATATATACTCACGACAAACAAAATTATAGCTAAAAACCTAAGCAATGACAAAACTTTTAGTAGATGCCCATTGTGGATGAGAATGCTTTGCACTCGTTAAGAGACTGTGTTCATATGAAAGAAATGTTGGAAGTTATCCAGGAGTTCACTGACATGCACACTTGCATTGCACCTAATGAATCTAAAGAATGGGGGAAGTCTAACATTCACAAGATGGACACAAAGGGTGTTCAACTTCATGATCACTTGTTGGTAAACCTAGCATGACAAGAACTTATATATATATTTGAGAATAAACTCATGATCTTCTATCACCAAGTGTTGTAAATCAACAAGGAAGTTATCAATAACCCTAAGGCATGAGATAGAATTCACATAAAAAAGAGGAGAAATCTTAACAAAGTAAACTTGTTGAAGGCACTATAAAGTTGAACTCTATGACTGCCACTACTAAGACTGGAACAATAGTTGTGGTGGATGCTAGAATAATGATGTCTGTTGGATAGGAGGGTGTGGTTATGTTGTGTGGGCCAAGGATGTTCTTTTGGGTTAGTTTTCTAACATTCATGCTACCCTAGTTTTTGCTAATCTACAAACTTACTAGGGATAGTGTTGAGACAGACTTCATGTCTATTGTTAATATGAGTAGTGAAGATTACCACAACTACCATGCTTAGTAAAATTGTATTGTCAAGATTTAGAGGTTACTTAATGATAACAAGCATGTTTCCTTTGTAAATGGAGAGTGTAATACATTTTTTGACAAGTTGTCTAAGCTCCACCTAAAATCTAGATGTGCTTATAAGCACATAAGCCCTCGTATTGAGATCAGAGATCTCATAGGTTGACACACTTGTAATGGTAGTAGTAGTACCATGTTTAATTTTGAAAATGTTACTAGAGAGTGTAATGACACTCTATTTTTTCCTACAAGAGTAGTGAATGATGAATAAGAATACCTCTTGGATTCTAAAAAATAATTCCCTTACAAGTCCTTATCTGTTGCAACTATACCTCATGTTATGCCCCTTGTCTTTATCCATATTCTTGCTGGTACATTTCTTCTCCCACTATATCCTTGTAACAAATCCTTTTTGATAAGAATTTACATCATGGAACGCATGAGATTCTATTGGAGTGTAGAACTCCAACCTCTTCCAATATCCCACATCCACATCTAGGTTACACATGAAATTCAAAAGAAAAATGTCAAAGTAACATCAATATTTCTAGATTTTATATTGAACAATATTCCTTCGAAATTTGTTATCTGATATTATGTTTTATAACATATAAGTTAATCATGTTCCTAGTTCACTATGAATATCAATGTTGGTTCCATATTTGTTCAATTTTATATCACTTGTCTTAACTTTTTACTCAGGGTTTGTCATTGAATTGTTTCATGCACCAGGTTGGCATATACAATGTGCAATGTGATCTCCAATTCATTCATTGCATATACCATTCATATTAATTTACAATTTGCATTCTAGTGCATAAACCATTCAAATCATGGTCTACATTATGTTTGCATCTTGGTTCAATTTGATATATTGTCATGCCCATTTGAATCTCTATTCCTATGAAAAAATAGTCTCAATTTTATACAAATTCGGGTTCGTTAAACATTATATTGCATGATTACCAATAATATGAATCCTAATTCTACATGCATAAAATATTGAATCCCAACACACTCAAATCCTATTTAGTAATAATTCTAGTTAACCATGAACCAAAATCTTGGTTAACTGATTATGACCAATGGTATACAATTTGGTCAAGTTCGAGGCCATTAACAAAATCAATACCTACTTTGAACTGATTTGGAAGATATAAAACATGTAAAAAATAAAATATTACCATTAGGTACCCACGAATGGCTCACCTTCTTAGGAACTTTAAGGGGAGAAACTACCAAATTATATATGTCGTTGACATTTCTTTTAGTTATTTCTTTCTATCCCACACATGTCTCATTTTAACATCTAAGGAATGTGTGTTTATTACTAGAAAGATCTTGTTGTGAAGAGAAATGTATCTAAGAGAACTCTTCACATATACTCACTTGTGTACAACTATCACCTTGCCAATACTAATGTTGAGAATTATATCTATGCAAAATATCCTATATAAAACAACAAATGATACTTGTTGTGATTATGAATGGAAATTTCCTAAAATTTATGTAAGCCTTCAATGATGAATGGATCCACATCTTGCAGGTCATTAAAACCCATTTCAACTATTTACATCCAATCATAATTATCTCTTTGATAAGAATATCATGGTATGCTACAAAAGAATGGATTATGGAATGGAGAAAGTGTTAAATATGTTGGCTAAACTTGAAGACAAATTAGAAATACCTAAAGCATGCATTTTATGAGGAAAGTATCTTATTTATGTTAAGAATTGTAAGAATAGAGTGTGAAATCTATTTTTGAAGGATCTGACTATGAAAAAGAGCTACACACCTTTTCTTACACTAGCCAAAGAGGATGAAAATGATTATTCATTTTCTAGACATGTTTTCCTATCAGAACTCTACTTTCTATACATGTAAAGATCTTTGATCTGAATAGGATGAGAGTAGAGATTTTTTGATAAGAAACAGATAAAAAATTTGAGAGAGAGAGTGGTATTGATCTATATTTATATAGCTCTGATAGTGGTCTAGATGCATTCCATCTATCTTTTAGTTTGTTATGGAAGTTGCAACACGAAAAGTTATAAAAATATTGTCGTGCTCATCTAGCTACTCAATTAAAGAGTAATCAATCAAATAGACCCAAATGAACTAAAGTCATTATGAGAAAATCCTTGATCAAGACCAGAAATTTTGTGCTCTTTCCTTCTATTCTCTTAATCAAAGTGTGATCGACTACAAAAGTTCATGTTAAATTATTTAAAAAAAGTTTCCAAAAGTCCCCATCACATACCCTAAAATATTCAAAAACCCCTCCCTTATGGAAAATACTAAATAACTTCCTCTATCTTATGTAAACTTTTAAATATTCCCACTTTCCGCTTTTCCATCCCACATTGTTAGATGTCTCTACACACAATATTCTTTTGTTTTCTTCATATTTTCATTCACTTTTTCACTTCAATTCAATGTTTCATCTTATGATATTTCATTGTTGACCTAACCAACTTAAAAATCATGGGTGTAAGGGATATGTCAAGTTTTTGTGTTTGGTCAAATTTAGTATAGTTTGATTCAAGATGTGTCAGATTATTTCATATCAGGTCTAGTTTTAGGTTTTAGATGTTTATTTTTTGAAGGAGTCACACCCTCCTGTCAGCGTACTAGTCACCGACACACTCTCCTGCCACCAGTTGCTTATAGTAGTTGTATTTCCCTTATTGTTCCTCCCTTATCAGGTAGCACTTTCCCGGGCTCTCTCTCGGTTACCAAAACCAGAGAGAATGACAAATTTGCAGAGCAATTGGTGCACTGAGTTGTTCACTAGAGAAGCCCCCAATACCCCTATATATATAGGAGGGTCATGGGACAGGGTTATCTATATTGGGTAATGCGGGATTAAAGCAGGAGTAGAAGGGTTCGAGATTTTCCACAAAACAAGCAACTTGCGGCAGTTGAACCGATAATTTCAACCCTAAAATGACCGTTTGGTGACCTCAACCGATCGTTTCAACCTGAACCAATCATTTGGGACACCTGAGTCGATCGATTCATCACATGAGCCGATCAGTTCATGGTCCTGGTCCAACTCAAATTGACTTTCAAATTTGTCTCGGATTAATCAAATATTAATCCTTGTCTAGATCGAATTTGTACAAGTGAAACAAATTGTATTTGCAAAATAGTCTTCTCACTTTCCCAATGATCTTGGTTAGACCAGTTGAGACGATCGGTTCAACCCTTGAACTGGTCGGTTCATCCTGTCTTGAGTCGATCAGTTCATCACATGAGTCGATCGGTTCAACAACCTGAGCTGATCGGTTGGGGCAGCAGACTGTGCAAAATCAGTCAATTGTAGTTCCAATCAATCTGATACTCTAATCAATCGATCCAACACCTTGAATACTATGATATTGAGCTATCAATTAATTGAGTGTTTAATTGAACTACTAAACTCCTTTATTAATCAATCTAAACATTGTTTGTGGATAAACTCCTCTTCCAGGTTAAATTCTATGTGTGTGACCCTGCAGGTCCATTTCACGTTGGCAGTGAAAGTACATAACACTTATGACTTCACAACCAAGTGAAATAGAAAGTTGGAGAACAACTTTCAATCCTATAATCCATGAATGGTGTTACAGCGAATGTATAATTCCTTTGTCACTGATATCCCGAATGAACTCAAGGCATGGAACAATCATCCTATCAACGTTCATTCACTTTCTTAATCTCAGAGTATATTGGAGGAGATATGTATGACATCAATATCACATATTGATTCACACATGCATGCGCATGCCTATCGCAATCCTACTCATCAAGTGACAATGGATATCAAACTCCCTCAGGAGGGACAAATCCCATATCAATCACTCACCCCTCAAAATCCCCATGTGTCAAAGCCACCCAATCATCACCTTTATAAAAACCATGTTTCAGGACTGTGTTTGATGATGTCAAAGTGTACCCAATGACATGTGTTTAGTGTAGTGATTTCAGGTCAAAGAATCACACTCACCACCATCACTGTGAGAACTGACTGTGACTAACATGTCATGGTTCCATGTGTCAAACTCACGGTGGGTCTGTCCGGTACACTTGTTCTCTAACAAGTACCTATGTGTTTGGTTTGATATCTCCATATCATGACTAATGAGATTCTGTCATCAACCAACACCACAATCTAGTCTTGTGTGTCATTGTTGTCTATCTACCTTCCACAATGACATCTGACTAGGGACATAATAAGAATGTACAAACTCTTAGCATCCATATGATTTCATTATTCAGGTCCTTAACCTGAAAGCATACATCATTGAGTATTGTCATTCTCTAGACATTCAATCTATTCCATCATTATCTCATATGACTGAAACAGAAAGAATTGGAAGCTTGCCTTTGAACTTTATCAAATCAATCTTAATGTATCCCATCAATCATCCCATGATTGACTCTCAGGGCATACATACCAATAGGAAAGACTAAGGGGGTCGAGAAGGAGAGAATGACTCTTCAATTTGATCAAAGGGTTGGAGATACGGCTGATTGACAGAGCGTGTGGTAGGTGGTGCCAACGTCAATGGCGTCAGTGCACTATATGGCAAAGGAGACAAGCTGGGGACCGTTGGATCCCCCGATCCCACAATCCAACGGCCAACGCACAAGGCATTTTAGGGTTTGGGAGAAGGGAGGCGGAGGATGGGTCATGCGCTCTCCCAAGGGCATGATTGGGTCGGCCCAAAGTAGAAACTTAGGATCCAACTTTGAAATAAATCAAAGTAAAGTAATAGGATCTTTACAACCTCATAAGTTGAGCTAGGAAGGTCCGTTTGGACTGATTTTTGTAAAAATTGAAATATCTACAATCTGGAATATAATGGGGAGAAAGAAAATCATAATCATTAGTTCCAAATTGTCTTTCAAGATGGTGATTTATTAACTTATGGAACTTAGATAAAAGTCCACATTCATGTCACAATTGTGAAATTGAGCATTGATGTAACCAAATTGGAGTGTCACAACATGCAAACCATGAAATTGATATCCAAACTATATAATGGGTCATCATACAATGAGAAAGAGCCTAATTCAAGAGATAGAGAGAATCATGGTTGTCACACTGGCAACCTTGGAAAATATTATGGGGTAAATATAATCCACTCTTTGGTTGATAGGAACACATGCTTAGAGATGTTAAACAAGGTTAATTCCAAGATAAGTGAGTGGCCTTTTAAATGACTTCTATTCATTGGGAGAGTTTACCTTGCAAAGGAAATAATAAACATCATCCCCACCTATGTTATGCAAACTACTCTGTTGCCTCTTTGTCTTTGTGACTGGATTGATGGATCCATAAGAAGGATTATATAGGGTGGTAATTACAAGACTCACAAACTGTCCCTTGTGTCTTTAGGAAAGGTTACTAGAAATAAGGAGAATGGAGGCCTTGGGTTGAAATCAATGTGAGAGTAGAACACCGAACTCATTCTAAAGAATGGATGGGATTTAATAACTCAAAGAAACATTTCCTGGTGCAAAGGAATGACCAAGAGGTTTAAGGATACCCCATTCAAAAAAGTGTCCAGGCTACAAGATTAGGCATATTAGCTATTGTGGGTAAAGTCTTCATCAATGATGAATAAAGAATGATCCCCATTAGTGGCAACAACATCAACGTGTCACATGATAGATGGTAGATAAAAGGAGCCATTCATGTTGAAGTACTTGACCTCAGGGTCAGTAGTTTGGTTAATTTGACAAGAGACCGTGACCTAGATTTTTTAAGGCATGACTCCATACTAATTCAATTAAAGAGGTCATTTACGTGAGATTTCCTTTTTCCTCATGTATGGAGTATATTTGATCTAGGGATCATTCAACTAATGGATGTATACTAGAGAATATGCATACAAGCAGTTCCAGGCTTATAAGGAGATCATAAATGTTGGGTGATAGGATACCATGTGGAAGGAGAGAGTAGGATAAAAAGTCAAGATGCTTATTTGGATAGTATGATATGAATCTATACTCACGATAAACAAAATTATAGCTAAAAACCTAAGCAATGAAAAAACTTTTAGTAGATGCCCATTGTGGATGAGAATGCTTTGCACTCGTTAAGAGACTGTGTTCATATGAAAGAAATGTTGGAAGTTATCCAGGAGTTCACTGACATTCACACTTGCATTGCACCTAATGAATCTAAAGAATGGGGGAAGTCTAACATTCACAAGATGGACACAAAGGGTGTTCAAATTCATGATCACTTGTTGGTAAACCTAGCATGACAAGAACTTATATATATTTGAGAATAAACTCATGATCGTCTATCACCAAGTGTTGTAAATCAACAAGGAAGTTATCAATAACCCTAAGGCATGAGATAGAATTCACATAAAAAAGAGGAGAAATCTTAACAAAGTAAACTTGTTGAAGGCACTATAAAGTTGAACTCTATGACTGCCACTACTAAGACTGGAACAATAGTTGTGGTGGATGCTAGAATAATGATGTCTGTTAGATAGGAGGGTGTGGTTATGTTGTGCGGGCCAAGGATGTTCTTTTGGGTGAGTTTTCTAACATTCATGCTACCCTAGTTTTTGCTAATCTACAAACTTACTAGGGATAGTGTTGAGACAGACTTCATGTCTATTGTTAATATGAATAGTGAAGATTACCACAACTACCATGCTTAGTAAAATTGTATTGTCAAGATTTAGAGGTTACTTAATGATAACAAGCATGTTTCCTTTGTAAATGGAGAGTGTAATACATTTTTTGACAAGTTGTCTAAGCTCCACCTAAAATCTAGATGTGCTTATAAGCACATAAGCCCTCGTATTGAGATCAGAGATCTCATAGGTTGACACACTTGTAATGGTAGTAGTAGTACCATGTTTAATTTTGAAAATGTTACTAGAGAGTGTAATGACACTCTAATTTTTCCTACAAGAGTAGTGAATTATGAATAAGAATACCTCTTGGATTCTAAAAAATAATTCCCTTACAAGTCCTTATCTGTTGCAACTATACCTCATGTTATGCCCCTTGTCTTTATCCATATTCTTGCTGGTACATTTCTTCTCCCATTATATCCTTGTAACAAATCCTTTTTTATAAGAATTTACATCATGGAACTCATGAGATTCTATTGGAGTGTAGAACTCCAACCTCTTCCAATATCCGACATCCACATCTAGGTTAAACATGAAATTCAAAAGAAAAATGTCAAAGTAACATCAATATTTCTAGATTTTATATTGAACAATATTCCTTGGAAATTTGTTGTCTGATATTATGGTTTATAACATATAAGTTAATCATGTTCCTAGTTCACTATGAATATCAATGTTGGTTCCATATTTTTTCAATTTTATATCACTTGTCTTAACTTTTTACTCAGGGTTTGTCATTGAATTGTTTCATGCACCAGGTTGGCATATACAATGTGCAATGTGATCTCCAATTCATTCATTGCATATACCATTCATATTAATTTACAATTTGCATTCTAGTGCATAAACCATTCAAATCATGGTCTACATTATGTTTGCATCTTGGTTCAATTTGATATATTGTCATGCCCATTCGAATCTCCGATCCTATGAAAAAATATTGTCTCAATTTTATTCAAATTCGGGTTCGTTAAACATTATATTGCATGATTACCAATAATATGAATCCTAATTCTACATGCATAAAATATTGAATCCCAACACACTCAAATCCTATTTAGTAATCATTCTAGTTAACCATGAACCAAAATCTTGGTTAACTGATTATGAACAATGGTATACAATTTGGTCAAATTTGAGGCCATTAACAAAATCAATACCTACTTTGAACTTATTTGGAAGATATAAAACATGTAAAAAATAAAATATTACCATTAGGTACCCCCGAATGGCTCACCTTCTTAGGAACTTGAAGGGGAGAAACTACCAAATTATATATGTCGTTGACATTTCTTTTAGTTATTTCTTTCTATCCCACACATGTCTCATTTTAACATCTAAGGAATGTGTGTTTATTACTAGAAAGATCTTGTTGTGAAGAGAAATGTAGCTAAGAGAACTCTTCACATATGCTCACTTGTGTACAACTATCACCTTGACAATACTAATGTTGAGAATTATATCTATGCAAAATATCCTATATAAAACAACAAATGATACTTGTTGTGATTATGAATGGCAATTTCCTAAAATTTATGTAAGCCTTCAATGATGAATGGATCCACATCTTGCAGGTCATTAAAACCCATTTCAACTATTTACATCCAATCATAATTATCTCTTTGATAAGAATATCATGGTATGCTACAAAAGAATGGATTATGGAATGGAGAAAGTGTTAAATATGTTGGCTAAACTTGAAGACAAATTAGAAATACCTAAAGAAAGCATTTTATGAGGAAAGTATCTTATTTATGTTAAGAATTGTAAGAATAGAGTGTGAAATCTATTTTTGAAGGATCTGACTATGAAAAAGAGCTACACACCTTTTCTTACACTAGCCAAAGAGGATGAAAATGATTATTCATTTGCTAGACATGTTTTCCTATCAGAACTCTACTTTCTATACATGTAAAGATCTTTGATCTGAATAGGATGAGAGCTAAATATCTATGCAGAGATTTTTTGATAAGAAATATATAAAACAATTGAGAGAGAGTGTGTGGTATTGATCTATATTTATATAGCTCTGATAGTGGTCTAGATGCATTCCATCTATCTTTCAGTTTGTTATGGAAGTTGCAACACAAAAAGTTATAAAAATATTGTCCTGCTCATCTAGCTACTCAATTAAAGAGTAATCAATCAAATAGACCCAAATGAACTAAAGTCATTATGAGAAAATCCTTGATCAAGACTAGAAATTTTGTGCTCTTTCCTTCTATTCTCTTAATCAAAGTGTGATCGACTGCAAAAATTCATGTTAAATTATTTAAAAAAAGTTTCCAAAAGTCCCCATCACATACCCTAAAATATTCAAAAACCCCTCCCTTATGGAAAATACTAAATAACTTCCTCTATCTTATGTAAACTTTTAAATATTCCCACTTTCCGCTTTTCCATCCCACGTTGTTAGATGTCTCTACACACAATATTCTTTTGTTTTCTTCGTATTTTCATTCACTTTTTCACTTCAATTCAATGTTTCATCTTATGATATTTCATTGTTGACCTAACCAACTTGAAAATAATGGGTGTAAGGGATATGTCAAGTTTTTGTGTTTGGTCAAATTTAGTATAGTTTGATTCAGGATGTGTCATATTATTTCATATCAGGTCTAGTTTTAGGTTTTAGATGTTTATTTTTTACTTATAATCATAAGTAGATATTTTATATGATGTTTTGGTCATGACAAGTTAGATCAGTTATATACATATTTGGATCATGCTAAGTCGAATGTTTTACAACTCATGTTCTTCTTGGTTTGGATTCGAGTTGAACATATCCTAGTCTAGTCGGGTTTGCTTTCAATATTCTCAGACAGGTAGGGTTTGGTTCAGAAATGTTGATCACACTTTATTTTACACACTTTTTTCATACATTTTATACCTTCCCTAGCATATCTTTTGCTAACTTTCCCCACTATTTTAGCATCTTATGCCAACTACTTCATTTACACATTTCCCCCTTGGTTTTAGGTACATATCTAGCCCAGGTCACAGTCATCACCTTGACTGTGACTCATTCATCCAACAAAGACCATCTCACTATGATCGAGGTCTCCAAGTTCACCCTCATACCTTACGCTCATAGTTAATTCGTACTCAAGCTCTTAACGACCGCAATCAACATGGAGACCGTGATCGACATGGGGACCGTGACCAACGTGAAGACCGCAACCTCGACTTTTCCAAAGCAAGGCACACCCCGACCTCGACCAAAGCCCTAACAGAAGGTCACAACAACTAGAACATGATCGGGGGGTTACTAAATCGACCTCAATCACAATCCTCACCCAAGAAGGTGGCCAACCAGACTGCGACTGAGAAAGGGGTTCAACTGACCTCGACCGAGGAAAGAATGACAATGAAGCCTCAATCGCGATCGAGCTTCATCCAAGACCAGACCTCGACCGCAGTCAAGGGGTTAAGTCGGTGGAGTGTGCCTATAAATAGGCCACCCACCCATCCTGTCAAAGGATCAAATCAGAAAGTACCATGAAGTGCTACCATTTTTCAGACTCATCTTCATCCATCCACCCAATCGGTCTTGGATCTCCAAAGGCAGAAGTGGAGGAGAGAGAAGACTCAAAGCTCCATCTTCTTTGAGAGAAGAAGACTGTCTCTTCCATTGACCCCTAGATCTGGATCTTAATAAGTACTATGTTGTATCACATTCTTCTCTCTCTATGTAGATCTATCACTCCCACCTCATTGTACACTTCCCTCATCACTTCGTGGAACTTGATGTATCTATCATTTTGTAACGATGTTATGTTTCCCCTTAAACATGTGTGGCTAAACACTTAACTTGGGTTGGGAGTAGCCACTAAGGCTCTCCCAACATGTATATTGCCTCTCCTTTTTGAATATGTATATACTCTCATCAAGGTTATCTCCATGCACCGATTTTAATGCTTCACTTGTATGCTTAGCTACCATCTTTTGATGTTTGATTGTTGGTACCTCAAAAGAGTAGTATCACTAATATCTTGTGTTATGGAGTAGTATGAATGCATGAAAATGTTGGAATGCTAAAGCTTATGATCATATTTTCTTCCTTGTAGTCTTTGGATAGTCATCTTGAGAGAGAGGTTGTCCCTTGACTTAGATCTATCCTCATCTTGAGAGAGAGAGGAATGGACATCTTTATGGTTGCTTGTAGTCTTGATAGTAGTAGGTGAGAGGGGGAGATGATGCTTACATGTTGGTGATAAGTCTTAGTAGGTGAAACCCAATTTAAGTTTCCCTTCCATATCTTTGTTTCCATTTTATTTTGTTACGCCTTGTTCTTCTGATCTTTGTTTTATTTTCTTTACTTTGATTTGAATACCATCGTTCCTTTGGGAACACCCTTTTAAACCATCTGTTATTCAGAGTATATGAGTGTGAGACCTTGTGTGCTTAACACTTTCTAACCTTGTCCCTATGGTTCGACCCCGATCACTACATCAAACCCTATATAATAGTTGTGGGGGCTTAAGTGTCAGGATACTTTCTTAAAAGTCTGACTACTCCAGATCCACTCCTTGTTAGGTGTGTGATTTAGGACGGTCAACTTTTTGGAGCCGTTGTCGGGGATATGGCAAAATGACACTATTAAGAACTTGAGTCCATGCATTATACTCTCGTGCCTCAAGCTTAGTAATAAGCTTGACCGCATTGTCACTTTAAGTCTGCTACCCTGCATTTGTGTAGAATAGTTCATTTTAACATGTCCAGTTTACTAACTCGATTGTGTGGTCTATTCAGGCACCCTGCAAGAAGTAGACTCATTCGAATTTACTCCTTAACCTCGAGTCACCATGTCACCTCGCATGGACAATATTCTCACTGGGGACGAGAGGTATGTGAGGGTTCAACATAACCCCCCAACGTCGCCAGGGTCAGACAAAGACAGGGTCGTTACAATGATGGTCGTCAATGTGAAGAAGAACGTAGGGATGAAGATCGTCGTGATGAAGATTGTCACGAAGAAGATCAATGGTACATATGACAAAGAAGACACCACCATAACCATCATAACAATGAGAGAGAGCAGGATAATTGGGATAGAGACAACGAGGATGATGAAGAAGGGAAGACTCTTAGAGAACTGGTAGCAACATGGGCCAATGAATCTAGATGCCCGATCATCATACCACACTTCAACGTAGCAAATTTTGAGTTGAAACTAGTTGTCATCTCGATGATCCAGAATAAACCTTTTCACGGGGATTCGAGAAGTGAAAACCCATACCATCATCTCGATGCATTTAAAAATATATGTGATACCATCAAGATGAGGGGAGTCCCGTAAGAGGTGATAAACTATAAATGCTTTAACTTCTCTTTGGAAGACAAGGCACTATCTTGGTACCTCAATCTCCCATACCAATCTATAGATGGGTGGAGACCCTTGCAGATGCTTTCGTTACTAAGTTGTATCCTACAGAGAGGACCATCCACAACATGCAGAAGATCACTTCTTTTACACAAAAGTCGGGAGAGAACTTGCACGAATCATGGGAACGTTTCTAAGAGTACCGAAGAGATTGTCCACACCATAATTATAGTAAGGGGTTCCTAGTGACCACCTTCTATAATGGGCTGACTCCTACCGAGAGGTTCGTTAAATGCAGCTGTTGGCAGTGATTTCCTTGAGAAGAAGCCAAGCAGGACCATGAAGATAATAGACAACATGGTTGCACTGCAAGCAAGCATAGACTATGATAGGAATAACAGAGGGTCGATGAGGAAATTAGGGTCTGAAGGACCGTCTATTGAATCCAAGGCATTAGAGACCATAACGGCACAAATCTAGAAAATAACAAATGATGTGAAACAACTAAAAGAAACTAGAGAGAAGAGCAAGAAGCATACCGAGAAGGTCATGAAATGTGTCACCTATGGAGAAGGAGGACATGGGGTTGATAACTGTATCTACAGCTGGCCCGAGGAAAGTGATGAAAGAGAAAGTGAAGAAGAGGCATAGAATGTTTCCTATGCCAACTTCAAGAGACTAGACCACCCCAGTTTTAGTTACAGAAACAAAGATCCAGTCGAGAATTTGCACCAGCTGAACAACCCACAAAAACTACCCCCAGGGTTTGAAAAGAGGAGCAGACAGACCCAATATACACAAACAGCAAACTATCAGACAAATAAGAACAACTATCAGGGTCAAAGTAAGAATTTGAACCGTCAAATCATGGGACTAAGTCAAGGATAGAACCAAAGCCAAGGGTCAGGGCAGGGAACAGATAACAAACAGCCAAATTAGTCACCTAGCTATTTGATTTTGCTAAAAGGCAAGTTACGGTGAACGATCAGTTAGCTCAAAGTGCTCTTGCTAGCTCTAGAGTTTTAACCACTATGCAAGCTCAGATGGCTGACATGCAGACCCATCAACGTCAAATTGACCAACAACTGGCGTAGTTGGTAGAGCTGGTAAAGAATCCTTCTAGGAAAATCCCATCAAACACCAAAACTGCAAAGATGGCTACCCTCCAATCTGGGAGGATGCTAAGCAACTCAAGAACTGGAAGCAATGACGAAGAAAGAAGAGATGATGAAAAACCACCTGAGAAAGCGGTTGCTCCTAAAAAATTTGTTGATAAAGAAAAAGTGGAAGAGAACCAGAAGAAAGGTGAAGAAGTTAGGAAACTAGATGTCGTCGAGGTGATTTTCATGAAGAAGAGTCCATATGCTCCGAGAGTCCCATTTCCATATAGTTCATTAAAGCACACTTGAAGAGAAGATACGAGAATTTCATGGAAGTGGTAAAGAAACTGCATCTGGACATTCTGTTCCTAGATGCAATAGAGGAGATGCCAACCTATGCCAAGTTCTTCAAAGATCTCATCACAAAAAGGAGGAGAGGGGACCATATCGAGACAATGCAGTTAGCTAATATGTCAAGTGCTTTCATCCAGGCAGAACTGCCAACAAAGAAGAACGACCACGTACCATTCAATATACCATTCGGTGTCAGGTACAATATAGAGAGAAAAGGTTTGGTGGATTTGGGAGCAAGAATCAGTCTTATGCCTTTGAGTCAAGCCGAATGACTTGGGATGATGGATATGGTTAAAATAGACATGAGGATTGAATTGGCTGATCACAATTTCAAACCACACGTAGGAATGGTCAAAGACGTACCCATTCACATCGGAAGATTCTTTATTCCCTGCGATATCGTGGTGATTGACACAATTGAAGACCCAAAGTGCCTGATGATATTTGGGAGACAATTCTTGGCAAATGGAAGATAATTGATAGATGTCGCGGAGGGGATTATTACCCTACGCGTGGGCAATGACCACGTAGACTTCCGAGTTCAAGATGCCATGAAGGGACTGTCTCTTTTCGAATCGATCTACTTTATGGATAGTTACAACCAGTACCGTGAGGAAGTGCAAGAAGAAAAGGCGATTGTGGACCCCCTGATGCGGGCCTTGAACAACCCCAATTCAACCGTAGAAGACCCTGAGGTGGTTGAAATCCTAGATTATTTGAATCAGGATGAAGGAGACCTCAGTGATGAAGAAGAAATTATCAAAACAGTTAAGTATGCTTTGCTCGAACAGTTTACCAAAGAGAAAGAGGCACCTAAGTCAAAGCTTGAATTGAAACCACTTCTAGAAGGGCTAAAATATGAGTTTCTAGACCATGATGAGAGGAACCCTGTTATTGTGAATGCAAGCCTGACAGAAGAACAAATGGAAAGACTGTTAAAGGAGCTGAAAGAACATAAAAAGGCAATAGGATATTCGGTAGAGGAGATCAAATGGCTTAATATGGCTCTCTACATGCACAAAATACATTTGGAAGAGTCCACTAAGCCGCTAGTTCAACCCCACTGAAAGATAAACTAATTGTTGAAAGAAGTTGTAAAGAAGGAAACCTAAAACTGCGAGACGCCGAAATTTTCTACCCGATTAGCGATAGTAATTGGGTGAGTCCTATTCACTTCGTGCCTATGAAAGGAGGAATGACAGTAGTGAAGGGAGAGAATTGTAACGAAGTCTCTACTAGAACCATTACAGTGCGGTGAATGTGAATAGATTACAAGAAATTGAATTCCACCACAAGGAAGGATCACTTTCCCTTACCGTTCATTTACCAAGTTCTAGAAAGGTTGGCTCATCACGACTATTTTTTCTTTTTGGATGGCTATTCAGGTTACTACCAGGTCCCCATTCACCCAGATGACCAGGAAAAAATGACATTCACATGCATCTACCGCACGTATGCATTCAGGAAAATGCCATTTGGATTATACAACACACTCGCAACATTCCAACATTACATGATATTAATGTTCTCCAATTTCTTGGAAGATATAGTGGAAGTCTTTATGGATGACTTCGCAATTTGTGGGATGGATTTTGACACATTTCTAAGAAATTTTTCCTTTGTCTTGAAAAGATGCAAAGAGAAACATATGGTTCTGAATTGGAAAAAGTGCCACTTCATGGTACAGAATGGCATAGTCCTGGGACACAAAATTTCTAAAAAGGGGATCGAAGTGGACGTGAGTAAAATAGAAGCCATATCAAAACTGCCACCACCAAAGTCTGTAATGGGATTAAGAAGTTTTCTTGGTCATGCCAGATACTATAGGAGGTTTATAAAAGACAAAGATTTCGAAGCCCTTGTCCAATCTTTTACTCAAAGACATTGAATTTGATTTCAAAAATGAATGTTTGGAGGCTTTCAACACCCTAAAGAGAGCATTAACAACTGTGTCGATCCTACAAGCCCCATATTGGGAGTTACCATTCAAGATAATGTGTGACTCTAGTGATTACACAATAGGCATTGTCCTAGGCCAAAAGAAAGACAAAAAGTACAATGTAATATGCTATGCCAGTCGCACATTAGATGAGGCACATGTAAACTATACCACAATCGAGAAGGAGATGTTAGCAATAGCTTTTGCTTTTAACAAGTTTAGGTCGTACCTAATAGGATCAAAGGTGAAGGTATATATAGACCATGGAGCAATTAAATACCTAATGCAAAAAAAGGATAATAAACCACGGCTTTTACGGTGGGCTCTACTGTTGTAGGAATTTGATCATGAAATCATTGATAAGAAGGGGAAAAAGAATGTGGTTGCAGACCACTTGTCTAGAATAGTTTTTGACAAAGAGAATCAGTTACCCGTGAATGGCAATTATGTTCATGAAACTCTATTGATGGCTCAGTATGATGAGCAGAGATTACCTTGGTTCACCGATATATGTAATTATTTGGCCTGTGGCTAGCTACCACCGAAAATTACATACCACCAGAAGAAGAAACTATTTTCCGACGTCAAGAACTATTACTGGGATGACCCATTACTATTTAAGAGCTGTTCTGACAATCTATACCGTAGGTGCATACCAGAGGATGATGTCCCTTTGATTTTGAAAGAGTGTCACTCGTTGCCCTATGGTGGGCACCACAGTGGAGAAAGAACTGCAATGAAAGTACTACAATCTGGGTTTTATTGGCCCACACTTTTTAAAGATGCAACATCTTTTGTTAAAGAGTGTAAGAAATGCCAGCTCACATGGAACATAAGCAGAAGAAATGAGATGCCCATGGTGGAATGGGTGGTAGTTGATATTTTTGATGCTTGGGGAATTTACTATATGGGATCGTTTCCATCGTCAAAAGGAAATCAATACATACTTGTTGTTGTCGATTATGTTTCAAAATGGGTCAAAGCAGTCACCACTCAAACGTGTGACTCCAAGTCTGTGATTAAACTCTTTGAGAAAATCATATTCCCACGCTTTGGAGTGCCTCACACAGTTATAAGCAATGGGGGATCACACTTCAAAGAAAAACAGTTTGAAGCATTGCTAAAGAAATATGGAGTGAAATACAAAGTCACCACACCATACCATCCCCAAACATCAGGGCAGGTAGAAGTATTGAACAGACAGATCAAGAAAATTCTGGAGAAGACAGTGAGTCAGACAAGAAAGGAGTAGTCAATGAAGCTAGACAATGCTCTATGGGCTTATCAAACAGTGTACAAGACACCTATAGGGACAACACACTACAAGCTTATCTATGTAAAGTCCTATCATTTACCGCTTGAGCTTGAACACAAAGCTCTATGGGCCATCAAATTTCTGAATATGGACCTTGACAAAGCAGGCTGTAAAAGATTTCTATAGATCTAGGAACTTGAAGAATTGAAATCACATGCCTATGAGAATGCAAGAATTTATAAACAAATGATTAAAGTCTGGCATGATGCCCACTTAAAAAACAAGGATGTTCATGAAGGGGATAAGGTCCTCCTATTTAACTCGAGCATCAGACTATTTCCAGGAAAGCTAAGAACGAGGTGGTCAGGTCCTTTCTCTGTAGTGAAGATATACCCACCAGGAATGATGGAAATTTCAAGGGAAAAGATGGGCACTTTCAAGGTTAATGGACATAGGGTAAAGAGATTCTATGAACATGAAGCCTTTGTAAGAAGGTCAGAAATTAGTTTGGAAGAACCCATCCAGCCAAGAAATGAAAGGAATGAGGAGACACCACAATAAGCTGATGAAGTCAAAAAGTGAATGATTAGGAAGTCGAGCTAGAGACTCTAAACAAGCGCTTCTTGGGAGGAAACCCAAGTTTTTTGCTAATTCCCTGAGTTTATGTTTTTCTTTTGTTTGAACTTTTGATTTTCCTGCTATTTATATTGTTAATTTCCCCTTTTTCTAGTAAGATTGTATATATCTTAAGTTTTCTTTTAGAAAACAATGGTTTGATTTAAGGATCAAGTTTATGTTCCACGGTCGCGGTGCAGACCGCGGTCAAGGTGTTAACCTTGCTCAATGCAAGGAGATGCACCGCTACGCGGTGATTGTCCTTAGACCGACCCATGCCGTGACCCAAGGAGAATGCTATAGAGAGGGCTGACCATGGATCATGGTCCTTGAATGCTACATGTCGTGAGTCACGGTGTCTCTCCTATATATTCTAAAACCCTTGCAACATTGTTTCTCTAGCCTAAAATCTCAATTTTTCTTGAACCAAAGAATGAATCTTCAGTTCTCTCATCGATAACGCCGACAGAGCTCACTCTGTCATCGTAGTAGAAACATGAATCACCACCTGCCGATTTTCCACCACCAAGGTAATCTTCTAAACCCTTTTGTTTCCAGTTTTCTGATTCGCCGCCCACCGCTGCGGCCATCATAGGACCTGGTTTGCCCTTTCTCTTGCCATTTTCACATACATTTACCCCTTCTGCTGGTCCGAGCTCCACTGCATCATCAATGGCTCTTTCGATCTTTTCTCCCCTCCCTCTCTCCGATTGTTTTTGCGGCGCCCCTGCCCACCCTAGGGCAGCATTTTCGAGCGTGTTTGAATCTCAAAACATTGGCATTTGAGCTACCTTCAACAACCTGCCAATCGAGGTCTCGACCTTCCGCCAAACCCTCGTTCCCAATGGAACAGGTCTAAACCCCAACTTTGTGGTCGCGGTGCAACATCCTTGACCGCAGGTCACGACACTGAGTTTTTGTCCGCGGGTCGCGGCACTCCACAAACAAGCTAAAAATCGAGTAGATTTAACCGCGGGTCGCGGTGGTGATCTGTTGAAGAACTCTTGACCTCGAGTCACGATATCCATTAGTTGTTTCCTTTTGACCACAAACGCTTCTTTTTCATCAACATAGACTACAGTCGTGGTGTTTTTCACTTTATAAGTAATGTTGTGGGTCACGATCTCAGGGGAATAGCTAAAAATATACAACATACATATGCATATGAGAAAAGTTAAATAGAATCACTGATGAATTGAAAGATATATCAAATATAAAATCAATTTGAAAATTTTTAGGATGTCTGTTTCAAATAGAGACTCACTGGTAAAGAAGGAAATGTCATTGAAAGAGGTATAGAAGATTGTGGAGAAGCTAGCAAAAACCTTGATGACCAATACAAGCCTGCCACCAGCCAGGAGGCTATAACTGTAGCTCTGGATGGAACATTATCATAACATTCTGGATCACCTAGACACTAGAAGAGTCAGAGTCTCCATAGAGTGCATCACATACATGAACTTCAGAATACCAATCCATAGAGTCTGAGCTAAGGAGTCTGAGGAAGAGGAAGGCTGAGCCTAAGACATCACGAAGCAGCAAAAAGGTAAATGTGATAGCTTCTAAAAAGAAAAAAGGGCAAGAGGCAGAGATGACCCACAAGGAGGGAGAAGATACTGAGGAGGTAGCCCTAGAGCAAAGAGGGCCCCATTTGTACCAAGGAATGCTATACACCATTCGAAATATGACTGGATGTTATAGGTCAAGATCTTTAGGCCCACGAAGTACCTGGACATAGGTGACTTCAAGAGGATGGGAGTCAACGGCATGGTCATTAAGTTCTTATAGGGTGTAAATTTGTGCACCTTATGCGCCTTAGAAGCCTCGTCCTTGAAGCAGTTGACAGTTGAATTCCTATTTTCACTGGAGAAGCTCCTGGTAGATGAAGAAGAACGCAAAAAGGGTGGCAGAGACTACAAGTTGGATGTGAGAATAGGGGGAAGTCTCACACAATCATAGAAGTAATGTTGAATATTATCTTCATGAAGACAACAGAAGAATCCCAAGCCTGCTCCATCGCCCCGGGAGAAAAGGAGACCATCGGATATAATAGCCACAAGATGTGGGAAGACCTGACAGGAGAAGATGAACATAACTCCAAGAACTCCAAAGCTACCCTGATCACCTCATGCTTAATCAAGGTAATATAAAAGATAACTATTAACACAATATATATGAGGTCAGAGATAGGGGGAGTAACCAAGGGAGACCTCTTCATGATATGGTCAATGCTAAAAAGAAAGCCTGTGAAAATAGGGAAAATACTAATTAAAAGGCTGTCAACAACTATGGGAGGGGAGTCCAAGCGAAACCAGGAGTTCTGCATGGGAAGCCAGATAACAAAGATAGCCCACCATTTTATGGATGCAGGAGTGTTAAAAAAATATAAAGCAACAGAGTGACAAACAAAGATCGACATCAAGCCCCTCATCAATGCGGGAATACTGGCATAGAAAAGAGATAAGTTGTACTATAAGCAAAGCTACTCAAAGAAACTCCTTCTCCTCCCCGAATGGCATATTATGACGCCCACAAGTTGTGACCCACCCAAGAAGACATCGACAAGATGTACTTAGGGGCCATCAACAATATCGTGGAAAAGACACCGGCAGCTAGTGAAGAAGGCAGTAAAGGAAAATCTACAAAGATAGAGAAGAAGAAGCCAGAGGAAAAGAAAAAGATGGCTATAAGGAAGAAGAAGGAATTGGTAGACGAGCCCACAGCTCTGAAGGCAACCTCACCTCCCATAGACACTAAAACAATAGTGAGTGAGGAATGCCAACCTAACAAAGAAATAACAAAGCATGATGTCCAGGTGAACCTAGATGACACGATAAAAAAAAGTCCACGCCTTGAGACAGCGGTTGCAAAACAATAGGCGACGGGTGAACAAGACCCTCACCAGCAAGGTGAAGACTCCAAAGTTGTACCCTAAATGGAGATTCCAGAAGTGATCCTTCAAATGTCGGGATAGCCAGAGCATAGAGTGCCCAGCCCGAGACTACCAATTCCACAGCTAAAGGAATCACAAGCATCCATGACATATGTGGAGTCACAACCACGACACCCTCCAACCTTCAGAGACATACTGGGTAACAAGTTTGATTCACTATGGCAACACATGCATCAAACATCTGAATTTAATTTGAACATAACCTCCACCCTATGTACGCTAACCAAACAGGTGCAATCACTACACGAGAGGACTGAAGCACTACCCCAGTTCATGCAAGGGGTGATAAACACCCAAAACATGATGATGGGATCACTGAAGGCCCTCATAGAGGAAATAGTAGACCTCAGGAGAGAAAGGGATGCTCTACGGGCTGATAGAGACCACTTAACAAGTGGATATGAGGAAGCGATGAACGACCTCGACCAGGAGCGCCACCGTCTGGAAGTAGATCGCCAAAAGCTGGAAGCCAAACACAAAGATTTTGACAGCCAATGACGTAGGAAGAAAAGCAAGTGCGTGACAGGTCCCTTGACATCACAAGCTTCTTTGAGCCCTCCAAATCCTGACAACGATGATGAAAACGTGGGAGGGATAGGTGTAGGTTCAACACAAAAAGAAGAAAGTGCCAATGTAAAAACTACCTCAGCAGCTAAACCTAAAGCAAAGGAAGCACCACCACCGTCAGACTTTCCCAAAAACAATGAAACAAAGAAGAAGACTACTACTTCATCAAGGGAGATCGATTTGAACAGCAGTCCTGAAGAGGACAAGGCAAAATCTTTTAAGGGGATGGGGGAACTAGCAGAAGACAAAACTACCCTGACAATAGGAAAGGCTGCATCATAAGAACAAACACAAGCAGTCGTTGGTAGAGTGGAGAGCATAAGGATAGAAGATCTAACGTCCAGAGAGCTCAGAGATATAAAGAAGTTATTGGATGATCTGATGTTTGGGATGGACATGTGCAGTGGCTTCCTGCAATCCCCGGTTCACAACAAACAGAAGAACTACATCTATGATGGGAAGATGGAGGCAACTCTTGCAGAATTAGCTCCTCCTAAGCTAGGTCACACATATGAGGAAAGTAATGTCAAAGACAGTGCAGCTGCAGAAGATTCCTCAGAGGTGGCAAAAAAGGTGACGACACTGATTCCAACAAGCACAGAGGGCCTGCATACAACTGGAAAAACACTCATCCCTCCAGCACAGTATGGAACCTCAAATGACAAGGAAGGCGGGCTCGCTACTTTCTTCACGAATGAGCCCGCCAGGGAGAAGAGCACACCAGTTAGAGACGTAGAATTAGGTGTAGCTCCTCCTCTTTTGTACAAGATGACAAGAATGGACATGACTTTGCTATCAAGAATCACATGTAGAGATGTCCACATCTTAGCAGATATCCTAAATGACAATCTACCCAGAGCAGATGTCATATATGCCAACAAGAGTAGAAATCTAACTAGAGAACACTTTAGGGGGATCTTCTTAAAAAGGGTACGGGTACACAAGAAACTATTTAAAGTGTTGTGTGACACTCTCCTCAAAGAGTTCTTACACTTAGATAAGGTGCAACCAGTGTTCAACGGCACCACACATCTAGCAAGCTTCTTATACAATGAGCACTACAAGGATGTTGATGTGACTAAGCTGAAGGAAGCAGTGTGTAGAAAGGGGACAAAGTTCGTAGTCCTATCCATAAGGAACGTGAAGCACTGGGCTTTGATCATTGTCGATCTATACGAGCAAAAGACGACAATGCTCAATTGTTGTGCGGCCGAACTGGACAGTACTGCCCTAATATATGAAATAAAGAAGCCAGAGATATCCTAAAGATACTTCTACATCTATAAAAAGAAATACAATAAGTAGATGACAGATTCATGGCCATCTAGAAAGTATTTTCTATCTATAAAAAAGTCCCACAAGAAGATATTGGCTCAGGGGATTGTGCCTTCATCATACTAAGGATGATGGAAGTCATCAACAAGGGCATCCCACTTGAGGACTTGTGAATGGAAGATCTACACGCGATGCGCGATGTGTACACAATGGAGGTCATCCATGATCGCCGCTTCTTTAGCGACCCAGTGATGCCTTCAAATGTAATACCATGAAGACTTCATAAGTAGATGCCTCTACCTGAAAAGGTAACATGGAGGGAACAACTGAAAACCCTATGGATCGATCCGACAAAACTAGCCAGGGCTAAGACATAGAAAGAAGGTTGGAATACAGATACTAGCACAACTACAACAAGCATATCATAGACAGAAGGAGAACAACCTTAAGCAGAATAGCCAGAAGAAGGATAAGTAGAGGAAGATGATCCATCTAAAGAAAAACCAGACAGACATGCGGGGAAGATAATACCCACTTTCAAGGACTTTGACAGATGGAGCTATGTCTGCCTATCTTCAGAATCACTAAAAATCATAATGAAGTCCTTGAAAGATGATGACATGCCGAAAGAAGTTGTATTTGAAAGAGAAGAGATATGTGAGCTGAAGGACGACCTCTGAGATACGAAGAGAACATGAGGGTATCTATCAGTAAGTATAATGTCAGCCTACCAAGCCCTCTTAAGCGACAACATGCCAAACACACATATGGAAAACTCTCTTCTAGTAGATGATATCATAAAAGATAAAAGATCATGTGAGAAGGAATGCCTGCAACAACACCTCGTGGAGTCCCTCCCAAACTACATCTTCCCTCCGATTCTCCACAACAGTCATTGGACTTTGTTGATGGTTAATATCATAAAAAGGATTGTAGTATTATATAACAGCTCAGACGCAACCTTTGGATTGAGAAAGAAGACAAACATGACTACCGCAAAGACTTCAATCAAAGAAAAGGTGTCACACACGCAGAGGCAATTGTTGATATGCTGAAAAGTCACAGTAAAGGGTACAAGAATACAACAGGAAAAGACTTCAAGAAGACACAATTCTGCCATAGGAGCCCTCAGTGGGTGCCTCTGTCAAATGATTGTGACTTCTACTATCTATCCTAGATGACAACCCTAGCCAACCTAAATACAAAAGTGGAGGGGATGCAATATGAGCAGTATCATCCATTGTGAGAAGTGTATGTGAGTATGCTCCTTGAGTCCAAGTGGGCCTCCAACAATGACAAACCAGAATAAAGAAAGCTCATTTATATGTCTCGCTCAAATTTTGACACCCCGGGTCGGGGTGAAGGATAAGTTTGGGGGAGGGGTCATATACGGGCTAGAGAGGTACAATTTTATCACCATTTTACTTATCAATTTTTCAAATTTTTCATATTTCCACAAACTTTACATGTACATATTTTAGTTCTGCCAAACTGCTCTTTCCTTTTTCCCTAAAATTTTTGTGAAGTTACCTTGGAATTTAGAATTTAGTCTATTTTCTTGCTAAAAGTCGTAGTACTATCATTTTCCAAGAGAGAAATATACGAGCATCTAATACACATAAAGGTAAATTGAGAAACATAGCAATACTGCTCTATCTCATTCTTGCAATAAGATAGTGTGTATACAATAACCCTAAGCTCATGAAACCCTTAGAGACTAGAGAACTTCACCTAGACATACTCCTGACCAACCACCCTCACCTGACGATTCCAACCAGAAAATCCTTATCTCCATAGAGAAGAAACAGCTACTCCTTTCAAGTAAATCCATCCCCTCTTGAGACTAAAAAAAGAGGCTTGGCCACCCAGAAGACCACTTAAATCCCTCTCACCCAAGCCAGAAAGCAGGTGTAAAAAGACAAAACAAATATATATATATATATATATATATATATATATATATATATATATATATATAATGAGAGTTGTTCCCAAAAGATGCCAAAAGTTTCCACACAGCCGGTGTATTACTGCACTCATGAATGTAGATATGGCATGCCCCTAAGTGGAACCTTGAAGCCAAACTTACCCACCTCTGATCCAGAATGAAACTCACAAAACCACCCGACATAAAGTCAGATGCCCAAAAGGGCAACACTATCCTTACAACAGTTGTGGGTGAGGGAGCTCAGGAGAAGAGGAAAACACTTAAAGCTTAAAGCCTATCCGAACACATTAGCATAGGGCCAACTAAAAATAAAGAAAGAGTATGAAATATATCCCTCAAGGAGATGTTGTATTTGTGTGGTTAGTAACCTAAAGGGAAGGGGTGATACATTGAGAAGGAGAAACCTTTTACAATTGAAGGCAATGGCAAGAACTAGAAGTTGTGCAACTCTAGATATAAGAGGGAGGAATGACAGTTTAGAGGGTTGAGAAAACATACCATGATAGTATGGATGCAAGAATGAGATTACTCAGTAGTGTTAAGTTTTACAAAATTTTTTGACACAAATTTGCTCCTTCTCTCTATGATTTTGAGCCTACACTTAGCCTGAGGACAAGCTTGATTCTAAGTTTGGGGGAGTTGATAACACTTTATTTTACGCACATTTTTCATACATTTTATACCTTCCCTGGAATATCTTTTGCTAACTTTCCCCACTATTTTAGAATCTTATGTCAAATACTTCACTTACACATTTTCCCCTTGATTTCAGATACATATCAAGCCCAGGTCGCGGTCATCACATCAACCGTGACTCATTCATCCAACAAAGACCATCTCACCATGGTCTAAGTCTCTAAGTTCACCCTAATACCTTACGCTCACAGTCAATTCACACTCAAGCTCTTCACAACTGTGATCAACATGGAGACCGCGATCGCATGGGGACCGTGACCAACGTGAAGACCGCGACCTTGACTTTTCCAAAGCAAGGCACACCCCAACCTCGACCACGGACCTAATAGAAGGTCACAGTAAGTAGATCGCGACCAAGGTGGGGGGGGTTTGCTAAATCGACCTCGACCGCGATCCTCACCCAAGAAGGTGGCCAACCAGACCGTGATCCTCACCCAAGAAGGTGGCCAACCAGACCGTGATCACGAAAGGGGTTCAACTGACCCTGACTGAGGAAAGAATGGCAATGAAGCCTCGACCGTGATCGCGCTTCATCCAAGACCAGACCTTGACCGCAGTCAAGGGGTTAAGTCAGTGGAGTGTGCCTATAAATAGGCCACCCACTCGTCTTGTCAAAGGATCATATCAGAAAGTACCACAAAGTGCTGCCATTTTCCAGACTCATCTCCATCCATCCACCCAATCTGTCTTAGATCTCCAAAGGCAGAAGCTGAGGGGAGAGAAGATTTAAGGATCCATCTTCTTTGAGAGAAGAAGACCATCTGTGCCATCGACCTCCAGATCTAGATCTAAAGAAGTATTGTGTTGTATCACATTATTCTCTCTCTATCTAGATCTATCACTCCCACCTCATTGTACTTCCCTCATCACTTCATGGAACTTGATGTATCTATCATTTTGTAACGTTGTTATGTTTCCCATAAACATGTGTGGCTAAACACTTAACTTGGGTTTGGAGTAGCCACTAAGGCTCTCCCAACATGTATATTGTCTCTCCTTTTTTAATATATACATACTCGCATCAAGATTATCTTCATGCGCCGATTTTTAATGTTTCACTTGTATGCTTAGCTACCATCTTGTGATGTTTGATTGTTGGTACCTCGAAAGAGTAGTATCGCTAATATCTTGTGTTATGGAGTAGTATGAATGGATGAAAATGTTGGAAGGCTAAATCTTATCATCATATGTTCTTCCTTGTAGTCTTTGGATAGTCATCTCAAGAGAGAGGTTGTCCCTTGACTTAGATACATCCTCATCTCAAGAGAGAGAGAGAGGAATGGACATCTTTATTTTTTCTTGTAGTCTTGACAGTAGTAGGTGAGAGGGGGAGATGATGCTTACATGTTGGTCAGAAGTCTTAGTAGGTGAAACCCAATCTAAGTTTCCCTTCCATATCTTTGTTTCCATTTTATTTAGTTACTCCTTGTTCTTCTTATCTTTGTTTTATTTTCTTCACTTTGATTTGAGTACCATCTTTCCTTTAGGAACACCCTTTTAAACCATCTATTATCTAGAGCATATGAGTGTGAGACCTTGTGTGGTTAACACTTGCTAACCTTGTCCCTATGGTTCGACCCCGATTACTACATCAAACCCCATATAATAGTTGTGGGGGCTTAAGTATCGGGATACTTTCTTAAAAGTATGACTACTCTAGATCTGCTCCTTTTTGTATGTGTGATTTAGGTCAGTCACATGTTCAGGTTGGTTGGGCTCTACGAAACCCAACCCAATATCATGCATGATACATACATACATACTTACTTCCATGCATATAATGTAATAAGTTTTAAAAGCACACCTAGGGTTTTAGGTTTTCTGTAGCAATTTTGACAGTGACCAAAAGTGATCCTCCAAGCACAATAGAGGAGAGGTATCCCCATCCCCTCTCCTACCTAGGATAAGGAAGATGAATACAAATAAATACAAGGAGATTGGGAAGAAAATGAGATCCTGGAGCCAAGTCATGGGTGATGTTGAATAGTTCATCACTAAGAAACAATATGATCCACTAATGATTGAAGAAGTAGATTTTTTACCATAGATGATGATACCTAGGAAGCCATGTAGAAATCTTGGGAAGATACATTCTTAGTGTATATTATGGGGAAATGGTCATATCACAGTCACTTCCTTTCCTAGATACATAGGATTTGGAAGCCAAAAGATATGTTTGATCTATATTCTAAGCTTGATAAGTTTTAGATGGTCTATTTCAATAACAAATAGAAAAGAAAGTAGTTATCAATATGGAACCACATTGGTTTGGTGATAGGTTGGTAATAGTCAAGGACCACCATACATGTGATGATCTATAGAAATACATGTTCAGTTCTATTCTGGTCTGGATCAAGATACCAAGTAAAGAGAGGAACTTATCAGAGAGAGCAGTGGGCATTGTGGCATCAAGAGTAAAAGAACTATTATGGGTGATCCTTAGATCCATTCAATAAAATTTATTGGGTGAAGCTAAAGCTCTAGTGGAGATCCAGAAAATAAGGACCCTCCACAAGAGATTTTGGTCGATCTTCCGAAGAAACATCCTATCCTAGTGGAGATACAATATCATTGTATTCCCAAGAGGTGCCTAGAATGTAAGGTTTTCGGCCATGATGAGGAGGATTGTCCTCTGCACGAGAAGGAAAAAATCGACAAATAGACTACTGAGAAACATAAACAAAAATGGGTCTAGGTCAACATTAAAAATTCCAAATACTAAAAAGTAGATACCTGCTATTGAAAGAGAGAAATGTGAAATAGATGAAGAGCTAAGAGTTAATACTCAAAATAGTTTTGATGGGCTACATAACTTGGAAAAGGAAGACGGGTCATAGAATCCAAAAAACAACTTTGAGAAGCATAGGGTTCCAAAATATTTGGAGAAACTTCTAGGGTGACCAAGACACGTAAAATGTGATCATCCAATAGAGTTATCCAATGTGACTTGTGCAAGTCATGTAAAATAAAAAAGTTCTGGTAAGTCATTACATTGGTGCAAGCTTCAATATTTTGTTTAGTATAAATGAAGATCAAAAGTTAATGCAAAAATTTTGTTAGAAAAATGTTTCCAATGGGTTTGATAGTGGTTTGCTAGCCATAATCATTCCAACTATGGTAGAGTATGCATGGAATGGAACCCTAAGTCTTGGGTCTTAGATCCTATGGATATCGATGATAAAAGTTTATAGCTAGATGCATAAATAAAGGTGGCTTGATTATAGTTGTGAATGTAGTGTATGCAAGGAATCTCATGAGTTAAAGATCTGATATGTGGGAAAAACTAGAATCATTATTGAGAGCAATAAAATCTCCATGGCTTGTCTTTGGTGATTTCAACAATATTAGAAAAAATAGGAAAAGGATGGTGGCAAAGAGGTCTTCCATTCTATCTTGATCTCATTACAATACAACCATTGATAAAGCATGCTTAACTAAAATTTGTATCATTGGCAATGAGATGTTCACATGGCACAATAATCTGAAGAAGGCCAAATGTATAGCTTGCAAGGTTGATAAAGCCTTGGTCAATGATGATTGGATTGAATGCTTTTGATGTTCAAAGACTAAACTAATTACATCATGCATCTCTGACCATTTTTCTTTAGATGTTAATCTTAAAGAGGTCATGAGGAAAAACAAGAGATTCAAGTTCATAAATTTATGGAAAGATTGTCTTGGATATAATGATATCATAGCTATATCTTGGAATGAGGATGTTCAGGATAACCCACCTTATTGCTTCAATCAAAGACACAAAAATGTGAACATGGCCCTAAAGACATGGTTGAAGAATTATGTGAATATACATAATCTTATAACTAAAGAAAAAAGGGAGCTAGATGATATTGCGAGAGCTTTCAGAATAAACCTGATTGATGAAGGCCTTGTCAATGCTGAAAAAGTCACTTATGATGGAATCACCACATTTTAAAAAGATGAGGAAATGTTTAAATTGGAAATGTAGCATGTCCAAGTGGATTTAAATTGGATATCGTAATACAAAGTTGTACCACTCCATGTCAAAATAAGGGAGGTCATAAATACCATCACAGAACTGTTTGATAATGAGGGGAACATTGTTGATAATGATGAGGATGTCATCGGCCAAACTATGACCTTCCTTAGTTGGTAGTACAACACAAAATAGGATACCGATCAAAGTACGGTATCTAATGGAGGAACAAGGTTTTAGAAGAAGATAATACTTTATTGTGTAGAGTACCAATTGAAGAGGAGGTGAAAAACATAGTATGGAGTATCGAGGTTGGTAAGAGCCCTGGCCCTAATAGTTTGAATGGATAATTTTATAGACACAACTAGGATATAGTGAAGAACACTATGTTAAAATCTATCAAATGGTTCTTCAACGGGGGAATATAGTTTATCAAATTAAGCATGTCTTTCTTTCACTCATACCTAAGAAGGAAATCATCTCAACACCTACTAATTTTAGACGAATCTCTTGTTGCTCTGTCCTAAATAAGACCATAACTAAGATCATAACAAATTGTCTTTCTTTACTTTTACCGATTCAAATCTCCTAAACAGGGAGCCTTTATGAAGGTAAGGGAGACAATAGACTATGCTATGCTAGTAGAAGAGTTAACATTGAATTTCAATGTCACACAAAACTCTCCTTCAATCTATATCAAATTAGATATCACTAGGATTTTGATGTTGTGAATTGGAAATATCTATGGAAATGTTTAGAAGGTTTGGGTTTCTATGAAAGATGGATTATATTGATTAAACAATGTGTCACCGCTACCCCTTTGTCTCTGTTAATCAATGTCACATCTGAAGGTATATTTACCATCTCAAATTTCCTAAGGTAGGGTGACCCTCTATCACCTCTACTCTTCATGATAGTCATGGAAGGCCTAACAAGAATGATTGAAACAAGTATCAAGATAAAACATGTCAAAACTTATATTATAAGAAAAGTCAAGCTACTATCTCATTTGATGTTTGCTAATGATATCCCAGTTTTTGTTGAGGTAAGGAGAAATACCTTAATGACCTAAGGAACCTCCTCACTACTTTTGGCAACATACAAGGAATGAAGCTCAATGATAATAAGTCCAACATTTACTTCTCTACATCATACAATAGGAAAGATGAACTAGTAGGGGCACCAAACCTAAGATAAGGTGAAAGGCCAACTAAGTACCTAGGGTACCCCCTTGTTAGTGGTACCTGAGAAGGAAACACTTCTATGAATGCCTAGATCGACTAAAAGACGTGCTAAGTAAATGGCCAGGTTCTAAAATGGCTATGTCAGACTGCTTAGTGTTGATAAAGAGTGTTGATGTGGGCATCATCAGGTTTTGGATGACATAGGGTGAAATTCCAAAAGTAGTTCTTTGAAGAATGGAAATAATGGTCTGACTCATCTGGGGTAACTTCATTCATCTAGCCAGTTGGGATAGATTGTCTTATCACAATAGGAAGGAGGTCTAAACCTTTAGTCTCACAATGATCTAGTTGATTATTATGTAATGAAGAGAATCCAAAAAATATTCCCAGATGAATCTGAATGGGCTCAGTGGATGATCAAGAGATACCAAAACAATCATCAGAGACCAAGACATAGATGGGGCTACTCCATGATATGGAGAAGAATGGTTGACATTTAGCCTAAATGGAGGGAGCGGGAACAAATGAAGAATTGTGGGTTACCTTTAGATAACAAACATGTGTTGACCACTATGCCATAAAACTTTGGTCAACATTACATAATCCAAGTTGGAGCTTGACTGTATTCAAAGCCTAGATAAACCTAATTCCAACTATGGTGAAAATTCGAAATGGAAGATGAACACTGATATTGCTTGCTTCATGTGTGGCGATGGAGATGATTCTATTGAGCATCTATTTGGGACCTACAAATACTAGAAATACCTTTGGGGGAGAGCTGGACTGAAGCTAGGAAAAAGTATGTGCACTATTTTGGTAGATATAATGACAGAGATTGCTAATCTTCCAAAAGAAAAGAAGATCATAAATCTATGGTGTGATACTGCTTGCACCCATCCTATATGTAAGGGAAGATATAATAGAAGGTTGTAGGACAACCTAAAGATGATCTTAGCCTATTTTGCATTCTAGAAAAATAATTCCAAAGTGTGTTTTATGTCTATAAAACCAAATTGCCAAATATTTCCCATACCATTGAGTGGAATTGGGATCTATTGTATACACCAAGAATAAGGTGTTTGGAAGCCCTTTGTTTAGTCACATGATATGGGTGTGACTTATAACTTTTTTCACCCCTCTAGGGTTTGAAATATGTTTACCAAGGATTATGATACATATAATGTTACATATTTTATATCTAAATAAAATAGACATATAGTTGTTGAAATCATACATCACTATTCAATGTTGGTTCCAACTTTTTTAGACTGAATGCATTGATATGTGATATCTGATATGATTTTCTCAACTTGTGTCTAAATCAAATTGAGTGAGATTTGTCATATTCATTATTATTATTTGCCATATACAACCACACCGGACCACAAAACCACAAAAGGATTTATTATGAAAATTAGCAATCATAACCCAACCTGGACGGCTGTCCCAAACATCATAAAAATATTTTTATTTTTAAGATTAGTAAAAAAGATATAAAAAACCTAATCATAAATGCTTTTTACACAATCCTAAAAATTCATTTCTAATACTATACCATTGTATTCAATCTACAACATTTCAGAACCGATATTTCATAAAAGTGTGTAATTGAAGGATAAATGCATATTGCATTAAAATATTATATATGTATATATAAGACAAGTATTTATATATATTTCATATTATATATGGAAGTGGCATTGGGTTTTGTTGAACCCGATCTAAACTAAGAGCAGCCTGCTTAGGATATGTTCAACCAAAACTTGACCCAAATAACAATTGTAAACACTATGACCGAATTGACCCAAATCAATTTAGACCCCACCTGACACGTTTGATCCACATATTATAATAATATTTTATTATGAATATTGATAAGAAAATAGAAACTTTATGTCATGGAACCGTTCTTACCCCAATCCCAATCCCACTACCTAGACAGTGCTAAAAGGATTGAAGTGCCCGTCCCTGAGTGGCCCGATAGGATCTAACACACTGGCATATACAATAAGAAACAATAATTCAAAAATTGGATATATAAAGAAAATATAAACCAATATGGAGATATATCTAATTTTTCTTTGTCATCAAAGTATTTAGAGTGCGGAAGCGATCTTATTCAATATTCCATTTGTATTGCCTAAAATCAAGAAAATTGAGACACAATCATGCAATTGCACGGTACACTATCAAAATCAAGCAAAGTGATTTATAACAAAATAATATACTTGGAAGGACTTATATTCAAAAGAATAACAAGCAATTTGGAAAACCAACATTTATTCGACAAGTTTTTCAAGCAATTTGACTTTTATTACGAGTTCCCATTATGTTGTAATTTGAGAAGCATGCTTATATATTTTGTGTGACTCTATTACCCCAACGCGATGGGGAAGGTCACTAGGCTCCTTCTCACCATAGGATATTGGAAGCCAATGTACAAGTCCCACCTCCAAATCAGGGGCGGGGGTTTTTTGCACGCAATATCAACATTATCAATATCATCATCAATATACAAGCAGTCATAATGGGCATGCAATTTATGTTTTCATGTTTTTCAAAATATGATATAGAAAAATGGAAGACTAATCATAGGGAATAGTAGCTCATCCAAGTAAATAGCCAAGTATACAAGCAAGAGATACATAAAAGTATCTTCAATATAATCAAGGAGGAGTTATATAATAGCGTACCTTTCACCGAGATTTCTAGTATAGATTCACCAGTAATAGGTCAACCCTTCGAGTTAGATCCTAAAACACAATGTTTGGATCAAGGGTCAATATCAAGATATTTGGATATCATGTTTCAATATTTGAGATTAGGGTTACAATTTTCCTATGTCAACCTTAGGGTTGGGTCATTCACTTATAATCAACCAATATTTCAATATGTCCAACATTATTTCAAGTGTCAAATATGTTTGAGTGTGAAAGACCCACCTAGGTTTTCTAAGTACATGTGTTAACCGTAATTATCCTGGTCAATATGCAAATAAAAAATCAAGTCTTTAGATCATTATCAAGTTCTAATATCATTGGGGTTCAAGATTAGATCCAACTCTGATTAGTATTATGAGTAAATTAGAGATCAACTTTTAGGTCAATAGGTCAAGATATGCCACAAGATTTAGATCAATCATATAAATAAGATGTCATCATCATATTCAAGATTAACTCAAGTCAACAAATATAAATATAGACCATTAATGGGTCAATTATGATTTTAGAGTCTCAATATGAACATTAGAGTCAAGAATTAGGGTTTTCAGTGTTTATTCAAGATTAACCACAAATAGAGTCATTTAGACCAATTATATAATAAATAGATCAAGATTAAGATATATTAGTAAGATTCGTTTGGAATTAGGTTTCCAAAGTATTTTTAATCGATTCACTGCATTTTTCTGATCAAGATTGACTACTTGTTCGTAATATTTGGAGCTAGGATGTATTTTCTACAATTAAAACCAGATATGTACATTTAATTGAATATCTGAGTAGAGGAGGGGTAAAGTACCTTAAATCAGAAAATAGTGGGTTGTTCGATGTGTAAACGATGGCCGAGATTTGTCAATGTGGGCGAGGAAACTCCCTTGCTTGGAGGTCTGGTTCAGAGGCTAAAATGGCCCTTGATTTCTTGGTTCAGACCTTGGTTCAACTGAGTCAAGTCTACTCAGCCCCTTGGGTCGAACTAAACCCAGCAGTTCAGGGACCTTTTCTCCCCTTCGCATGGGTCCCTCACACAGGTCCCTCATGAGGAGGTAGAGGAGCCTCACCGACACAAGGTAGATCTGGAGTAGGAGCGGCCGATGGAGGAAGTGAGGTGGCCGTCCACCATCTCCATGATCTCGTGAGCTTGGCGATGGTCACAGACAGTGGTAAGGCGCTGCAAGGAGGAGACGCCCAACTGGGCTAGGTGGCAGTGTCGTACCAGCAACAAGGAGGTCAGGGATGTAAAATGGGGTGTTAGAGGCTGGTTTCAAGCTCCAAAACAAAGGCTTCTCCTATGAAATGATGGAGGGGGTTATTTGTGGGGGTTTATATAGCAGTAGGGTTAGGTTTAGGAGTTGATCAAGGTCTATGTGCAGCCATAGCTGCCGAAGTGAGAGAGGAGAGCAAAGAGCTCATTTTGGCGGTGCAAGGGTTCTTGAAATCTTATCAAAATAGGGCTTTCCCAGTTCAAAATTGCGAGAGGGTTGTTTTGGCTTGCTTTGAATTTCAAATAGCAGTCAATAGCGGGAGATCGATCATCATGGTCGCATTCACACCTCCCCACAATCAGTGGGAGGTTGAAGATAACCTCACGGCAGCTAGATCAGACCCCTGATCTGTGGGTCTCAGATTTGAGGGCTGGGGTTTGTCCCCTCCCATTACAATGGACCGATGACTTGGAAAAGGGCAATTAAAAGGGAAAATAAAAGGATTTTCAATACATTAACTTCAAGAAATCATAGTAAATAGTAGGGAGATCCAATTGATATGAAATTTAGATCATAGTTTTAGAAAAATGTAGAGAACCTTTAGAAAAAGTTTGAGAACCAGAAAATGAAGTTTGATGGACAAATTTGCTTCTTTGGACAAAGTGATGAATCAATCAAATTTAAGGTGTTATAATGTGTACAAAGTTCACATTGTTCCCCATATTTTGTGTTTGAGTATCAAAATTGATTATAAAGTTGAGAAAAATAATTTTGGGACCATGAGTGAGAATAAGGAGGGTGAAAGATTTATTTCTTTATCATTATGTTAAAATCCTCAAAGTTCAAGTAGTCTACAAATCATAATTGGAATTCTATGTTCTATATCATAATCAACTTGGTACTAACACCATTTCATCATCGAGAAATAGAGTATCAAGGTCAATGCATATATTATCCAAAGTCATCATATGAGTACCAAATATTGAAATCATCCTATTGGTCACAAATTTGGAGAGATCATATTTTAGGTCAATCAAATAGAGTCCTTGAATCAAGTGTACAAGGTGACTTTCAATCCCCACATCTCAAGGTCCTACTTTCTACATTGGCCTAGGTGGGGTTATACATCCATGATTTGAGATTTCACAATTCAATATTTCAAGCCAACATCATACTTTCAATATCATGATTTTGAGCTCAAAATCAATGGGAGGTCCCACCCTAGTCCTAAGGATAGCTAAACCCTAAGTTATAAATCGAAAGAGTCAAAATAGTCATCGTTTCAAAAATTTCAACATTTGGGATTTTGAAGTCATTAGTCATATATCTCAATGTCCAAATAGTGTGATCATAGGATTTGTATCATTATTGAGATTGATAATCATGAGTCACAAGTCCATTAATCAATATCAAGAGTCGAGATTTTAAGCATCAAAAGTTATAGGTCCATAATTTTGAAGTTTGGGTTTAGATTCCTATTTAGACCTTGGGGAGATCACTCATCTATATTCAATTTTGACCAACAATATTCAAGCAATATTCGAGCAACATATCAAGATTTCATTATCATTGTATCCAAGGTTGATGAATGATCTACATCTTGGTCTATCTAGGAATTCAACCACAAGCTATAGTCAATATTGTCATATATCAAGATCATTATCAAATCAATATTCAAGATCGAGTATCAACCATGGGTTTAACCTATTAGGCTTAGGTCAAATAGTCAAAATAGGGTGGAAGGGAATACCTTTCCAAACTCTCATTACTCAATAGGATGAAAACAGAGAGGTAGTCATAATGGGGATGTGACCTAGGTTAAGGGAGTCATAAGTCAACTACTACCCTAAGTTAGCACATTACCTACATTGTTCATGATCCAAAATAGGGAGAGTATCCATGATTAAATCATATTCCATAAGGTAACGAGATCAAAAAAATTCATACGGAAATAATGCCATAATTTTACAAAGTCAAATTAATATTTGCATTCCTTTCCTTTCATGATCAGGGTAGTGATATAAATTGAAAATTGAGGATTTGAATTTGGCATTTGAGGAATTATAGCATAATAGTGCAAAATCTAGTCCCATCATCGTCATATGAAAATTGAGATTGCGAAAGGCATCAATGGTCAATAGGAAAACTTCTTTTTGCATCATGATTTTGTGAGTCTTAGGCTTAGTCACTTGATAGCATGTCAATATGTGTACAAAATAGGATACGAGTTTGCTTAACTATGTTTGAGGTTTAATCAATAATAATGCAACATGGATATTAATCAAATAGAGACCTCATCAACAATGAGGTATAAGGTACAAGTCATCCTTATTTCTCCAAATCAAGATTTACCTAAACATAGGAAGCATGTAGTCTAGTTTGGCTAAATTGAGTTGAGATGATATTAGTGGTCATACAAGAGTATTCAAGTTTCAAAATTGATCAAAATTGAGTTTTCAAATTTAGGTCAGATCATGGTATCAACTTTTCAAGATTTAGTGATATTCATTATTCCCATGCATAAGCTATGCATAATCGAGACATCATGTGGTAAAGGTCACAAGAGAGGACCACATGAGGAGATGAGAAGACTACCTAATCTTCATCTACATGGGTGGCTTAGAAAAGTCCTGAAAGAAGAGACAAGATTCCAGAAGACTTTCTAGGGTTTCACAAGAGAACCTTTAGGTCCAGTTCTGGATCAATAGAGGCCAGGTTGAGCGGGGGATCTCTGCCACCATGAAGTGAATAGGAGAAATTATACTAGGACCTCAAGCCTAGACACCTCAAGTTTCACCATTATAGACTTTAGGGTTTCTTGGGTGTAAGAGACTTGAGAAATTATTTACTTAAAGTATATGGGAGTGTGTAAGCTCTGATACCAACTATCACGGAACCATTCTTACCCCAATCCCAATCCCACTGCCTAGCACTATGCTAAAAGGATTGAAGCGCCCATCCCTGAGTGGCCCGATAGGATCTAACACACAAGCATATACAATAAGAAATAATAATTCAAAAATGGATATATAAAGAATAACTAACCCAATATGGAGATATATCTGATTTGTCTTTGTCATCAGAGTAGTTAGTGTGCGGAAGCAATCTTATTCAATATTCCATTTGTATTGCCTAAAGTCAAGAAAATCGAGACACAATCATGCAATTGCACGGTACTCTATCAAAATCAAGCAAAGCGATTTATAACAAAATAGTATACTTGGCAGGACTTATATTTAAAAGAATAACAAGCAATTTCCAAAACCAACATTTATTCGACAAGTTTTTCAAGCAATTCGACTTTTATTACGAGTTCCCATTATGCTGTAATTCGAGAAGCATGCTTATATATTTTGTGTGACTCTATTACCCTAATGCGATGGGGAAGGTCACTAGGCTCCTTATCATAATAGTAACATAGGAAGCCAATGTACAAGTCCCACCTCCAAATGAGAGGGGGGGTTGTTGCACTCAATATCAACATTATCAACATTATCAATATCATCATCAATATACGAGCAGTCATAATGGGCATGAAATTTATGTTTTCATGTTTTTCAAAATATAATATAGAAAAATTGAAGAATAATCATAGGGAATAGTAGCTCATCAAAGTAAATAGCCAAGTATACAGTCAAGAGATATATAAAGGTATCTTCAATACAATCAAGGAGGAGTTATATAATAGCATACCTTTCACCGAGATTTCGAGTATAGATCCACCAGTAATAGGTCAACCCTTCGAGTTAGATCCTAAAACACAATGTTTGGATAGGGGATCAAGATCAAGATATTTGGATATCATGTTTCCATATTTGATATTAGGGTTACGCTTCTCCTATGTCAATCTTAGGGTTGGGTCATTCACTTATAATCAACTAATATTTCGATATGTCCAACATTATTTCAAGTGTCAAGTATTTTCGAGTGTGAAAGACCTACCTAGGTTTTCTAGGTACATGTGTTAACCCTAATTATCCTTGTCAATATGCAAATCAAAAATCAAGTCTTTAGACCATTATCAAGTTCTAACATCATTGGGGTTCAATATTACATCATGTTCTTATTAGTATTATGAGTAAATCAGAGATCAACTTTTAGGTCAATCGATCAAGATATGCCACAATATTTAGATCAAACATATTATTAAGATGTCATCATCATATTCAAGATTAACTCAAGTCAACAAATATAAATCTAGATCATTATTGGGTTAATTATGATTTTAGAGTCTCAATATGAACATTAGAGTCCAGAATTAGGGTTTTCAGTGTTTAGTCAAGGTTAACCACAAATAGAGTCATTCAGACCAATTATATAAGAAATAGATCAAGATTAAGATATATCAGTGAGAATCGTTTAGAATCAGGTTTCCAAAGTATTTGTAATCGATTCACTGGGTTTTTCTGATCAAGATTGACTACTTGTTCATAATATTTGGAGCTAGGATGTATTTTCTACAATTAAAACAAGATTTGTACATTTAATTGAATATATGAGCAGAGGAGGGGTAAAGTACCTTAAATTAGAAAATTGTGGGTCGTTTGATGTGTAAACAACAGTAGAGATTTGTCCATGTGGGTGAGGAAACTCCCTTTCTTGGAGGTCTGGTTCAGAGGCTAAAATGGCTGGTTCGATCACTTGATTTCTTGGTTCAGACCTTGGTTCAACTGAGTCGGGTCTACTGGCCCGTTGGGTCGAACTGAACCCAGTGGTTCAGGGACCTTTCTTCCCTTCGTACAAGTCCCTCATGCAGGTCCCTCATGAGGAGGCAGAGGAGCTTCACTAGCATAAGGTAGATCTGGGGTAGGAGCGGCCTATGGAGGAAGTGAGGTGGTCATCCACCATCTCCATGATCTTGCGAGCTTGGCGATGGTCACAGACAGTGGTAAGGCGTTGCGAGGAGGAGACACCAAACTAAGCTAGGTGGCAGTGCTGCACCAGTAGCAAGGAGGTCGGGGAGGTAAAATGGGGTGTTAGAGGCTGGTTGCACGCTCCAAAATGAAGGCTTCTCCTACGGAATGATGGAGGGGGTCCTTTGTGGGGGTTTATATAGCACTAGGGTTAGGCTTAGGGGTTGATCAAGGTCTAGGTGCAGCCATAGCTGGTGGAGTGAGAGAGGAGAGAGAAGAGCTCATTTTGGCAGTGCAAGGGTGCTTGAAATCTTATCAAAATAGGGCTTTCCTAGTTCAAAATTGTGAGAGGGTCGTTTTGGTTCACTTAGAATTTCAAATAGCAGTCAAAGAGCGGGAGATCGATCATCATGGTCGCAGTCATACCTCCCCACAATCAAGGGGAGGTTGAAGATAACCTCACATCTTCTAGATCAGATGCCTGATCCGTGGGTCTCAGATCTAAGGGTTGGGGTTCATCCCCTCCCTTTACAATGGACCTATGACTTGGAAAAAGGCAAATAAAAGGATTTTCAATACATTAACTTCAAGAAATCATAGTAAATAGTAGGAAGCTCCAATTGATATGAAATTTAGAATATAGTTTCACAAAAATGTAGAGAACCTTTTGAAAGAGTTTGAGAGTCATAAAATGAAGTTTGATGGACAAATTTGGTTCTTTGGACAAAGGGATGAATTAATCAAATTTAAGGTGTTATAATGTGTATAAAGCTCACATTGTTCACCATATTTTGTGTTTGAGTATCAAAATTGATTATAAAGTTGAGAAAAATAATTTTGGGACCATGAGTGAGAATAAGGAGGGTGAAAGAGTAATTACTTTATCATTATGTCAAAATCCACTTTGTCACATCCTTCCCTCCTTAAAAAGGAATTTTGTCCCCAAAATTCATAAACTTCCTCAAAATTGGGACTATCAAAATCTACGTCTTATCCTCAAATATTGGAATTATCTAAATCCAAAACATATTATCAAATACTATAACATTTCTCAACTATAAAATCAAAATCATGTCCTCAAAGTTCAAGTAGTCTACAAATCATAATTGGATTTCCATGTTCTATATCATAATCAACTTGGTACTAACACCATTTCATCATCGAGCAATAGAGTATCAAGATCAATGCATATATTATCCAAAGTCATAATATGAGTACTAAATATGGAAAGCATCCTATTGGTCACAATTTTGGAGAGATCATATTTTAGGTCAATCAAATAGAGTCCTTGAATCAAGTGTACAAGGTGACTTTCAATACCCATATCTCAAGGTCCTACTTTATACATTGTCCTAGGTGGGTTTATATGTCCATGATTTGAGATTTCATATTTCAATATTTAAAGACAACATCATACTTTCAATATCATGATTTTGAGCTCAAAATCAATGGGAGGTCCCACCCTAGTCCTAAGGATAGCTAAACCCTAAGTTATAAATCGAAAGAGTCAAAATAGTCATCATTTCAAAAATTTCAAGATTTGGGATTTTGAAGTCATTAGTCATATATCTCAATGTCCAAATAGTGTGATCATAGGTTTTGTATCATTATTGAGATTGATAATCATGAGTCACAAGTCTATTAATCAATATAAAGAATCGAGATTTTAAGCATCAAAAGTTATAGGTCTATAATTTTGAAGCTAGCGTTTAGATTCCTATTTAGACCTTGGGGAGATCACTCATCTATATTCAATTTTGAGCAACAATATTCAAGCAATATTCGAGAAACTTATCAAGATTTCATTATCATTGTATCCAAGGTTGATGAATGATCTACACCTTGGTCTATCTAGGAATTCAACCACAAGCTATAGTCAATATTGTCATATATCAAGATCATTATCAAATCAATATTCAATATCGAGTATCAACCATGGGTTTAACCTATTAGGCTTTGGTTAACTAGTCAAAATAGGGTGGAAGGGAATACCTTTCCAAACTCTCATTAATCAATAGGATGAAAACTTAGAGGTAGTCATAATAGGGATGTGGCCTAGGTTAAGGGATCATGAGTCAACTACGACCCTAAGTTAGCACATTACCTACATTGGTCACCATCCAAAATAGGGAAAGTATCCATGATTAAATCATATTCCATAAGGTAACGAGATCAAAAAAATTCATAGGGAAATAATGCCATAATTTTACAAAGTCAAATTAATATTTGCATTCCTTTCTTTTCATGATCAGGGTAGTCATATAAATTGAAAATCAAGGATTTGAATTTGGCATTTGAGGAATTAGAGCATAATAGTGCAAAATCTAGGACCATCATCACCATATCAAAATTGAGATTGCAAAAGGCATCAATGGTCAATAGGAAAACTACTTTTTGCATCATGATTTTGTGAGTCTTAGGCTTAGTCACTTGATAGCATGTCAATATGTGTATAAAATAGGATACACGTTTGTTTAACTATGTTTGAGGTTTAATCAACAATAGTGCAACATGTATATTAATCAAATAGAGACCTCATCAACAATTAGGTATAAGGTACAAGTCATCCTTATTTCACCAAATCAAGATTTACCTAAACATAGGAAGCATGTAGTGTAGTTTCGCTAAATTGAGTTTAGATGATATTAGGAGTCATACAAGAGTATTCAACTTTCAAAATTGATCAAAATCAAGTTTTCAAATTTAGGTCAGATCATGGTATCAACTTTTCAAGATTTAGCCATATTCATTATTCCCATGCATAAGCTACCCATAATCGAGACACCATGTGGTAAAGGTCACAAGAAAATACCACATGAGGAGATGAGAAGACTACCTAATCTTAATCTACATGGGTGGCTTAGGATAGTCCTTAAAGAAGAGATGAGATGCCAGAAGACTCTCTAGGGTTTCACAAGAGAACATTTAGGTCCAGTTTTGGACTAATAAAGGCCAGGTTGAGCGGGGGATCTATGCCACCATGAAGGAGGATAGGAGAAATTATGCTAGGACCCTGAGCCTAGACACCTCAATTTTCACCATTATAAACTTTAGGGTTTCTTGGGTGTAAGAGACTTGAGAAATTATTTACTTAAAGTATATGGGAGTGTGTAAGCTCTGATACCAAATGTCACGGAACCGTTCTTACCCCAATCCCAATCCCACTGCCTAGATAGTTCTAAAATGATTGAAGCGCCCGTCCCTGAGTGGCCCGATAGTATCTAACACACTGCATATACAATAAGAAATAATAATTCAAAAACTGGATATATAAATAACAACTAACCCAATATGGATATATATCTAATTCATCTTTGTCATCAGAGTATTTAGAGTGTGGAAGCAATCTTATTCAATATTCCATTTGTATCGCCTAAAATCAAGAAAATCGAGACACAGTCATGCAATTACACGGTACTCTATCAAAATCAAGCAAAGTGATTTATAACAAAATAGTACACTTGGCAGGACTTATATTCAAAATAATAACAAGCAATTTGCAAAACCAACATTTATTTGACAAGTTTTTCAAGAAATTTGACTTTTATTATGAGTTCCCATTATGCTGTAATTCGAGAAGCATGCTTATATATTTTGTGTGACTCTATTACCCCAACGTGATGGAGAAGGTCACTAGGCTCCTTCTCACCATAGGAACATAGGAAGCCAATGTATAAGTCCCACATCCAAATGAGAGGGGGGGTTGTTGCACTCAATATCAACATTATCAACATTATCAATATCATCATCAATATACGGACAGTCATAATGGGCTTGAAATTTATGTTTTCAGGTTTTTCAAAATATAATACAGAAAACCCAAATAATAATCATAGGGAATAGTAGCTCATCCAAGTAAATAGCCAAGTATACAGTCAAGAGATACATAAAAGTATCTTCAATACAATCAAGGAGAAGTTATATAATAGCATATCTTTCACCGATATTTCGAGTATAGATCCACCAGTACTAGGTCGACCCTTCAAGTTAGATCTTAAAACACAATGTTTGGATCATGGGTCAAAATCAAGATATTTGGATATCATGTTTAAATATTCAAGATTAGGGTTACACTTTTCCTATGTCAACCTTAGGGTTGGGTCATTCACTTATAATCAACCAATATTTTGATATGTCCAACATTATTTCAAGTGTCAAGTATTTTTGAGTGTGAAAGACCTACCTAGGTTTTCTAGGTACATGTGTTAACCCTAATTATCTTGGTCAATATGCAAATAAAAAATCAAGATTAGATCTAGTTCTAATTAGTATTATGAGTAAATCAGAGATCAACTTTTAGGTCAATAGGTCAAGATATGCCACAAGATTTAGATCAATCATAATATTAAGATGTCATCATCATATTCAAGATTAACTCAAGTCAACAAATATAAATCTAGATTATTAATGGGTCAATTATGATTTTAGAGTCTCAATATGAACATTAGAGTCAAGAATTAGGGTTTTCAGTGTTTAGTCAAGATTAACCACAAATAGAGTCATTTAGACCAATTATTTAAGCAATAGATCAAGATTAAGATATATCAGCGAGAATCATTTGGAATCAGGTTTCCAAAGTATTTTTAATCGGTTCACTGGGTTTTAGTGATCAAGATTGACTACTTGTTCATAATATTTAGAGCTAGGATGTATTTTCTGCAATTAAAACAATATATGTACATTCAATTGAATATCTAAGCAGAGGGGTAAAGTACCTTAAATCAGAAAATGGTGGGTCGTTTGATGTGTAAATGACGGATGAGATTTGTCCATGTGGGTGAGGAAACTCCCTTTCTTGGAGGTCTGGTTCATAGGCTAAAATGGCTGGTTCGATCACTTGATTTCTTGGTTCAGAGCAACTGAGTCGGGTCTAATGGGGCCCTTGGGTCGAACTGAACCCAGCAGTTTAGGAACCTTTATTCCCTTCGCACAGGTCAGTCACATAGGTCCCTCATGAGGAGGAAAAGGAGCCTCACCGACGCAAGGTAGATCTGGGTTAGGAGCGGCTGATGGAGGAAGTGAGGTGGCCGTTCACCATCTCCATGGTCTCGTGAGCTTGGCAATGGTCACAGATGGTGGTAAGGTGTTGTGAGGAGGAGACGCCCAACTGGGCTAGGCGGCGGCGCTGCACCAACATCAAGGAGGTGGGGGGGGGGGTAAAATGGGGTGTTAGAGGTTGGTTGCAAGCACCAAAATGAATGCTTCTCCTACAGAATGATGGAGGGGGTCCTTTGCAGGGGCTTATATAGCACTAGGGTTAGGTTTAGGGGTTGATCGGAGTCTAGGTGCAACCATAGCTGCCGAAGTGAGAGAGGAGAGCAAAGATCTCATTTTGGCGGTGCAAGGGTGCTTGAAAGCTTATCAAAATAGGGCTTTCCCAGTTCAAAATTGTGAGAGGGTCGTTTTGGCTCACTTAAAATTTCAAATAACATTCAAGAGCGAGAGATCGATCATCATGGTCACATTCATACCTCCCCGCAATCAGTGGGAGGTTGAAGATAACCTCACAACTACTAGATTAGACCCCTGATCTGTGGGTCTCAGATCTGAGGGTTGGGGTTTGTCCCCTCCCTTTACAATGGACCATTGACTTGGAAAAGGGAAATTAAAAGGACAAATAAAAGGATTTTCAATACATTAGCTTCAAGAAATTATAGTAAATAGTAGGAAGCTCCAATTGATACGAAATTTTGATCATAGTTTCAAAAAAATGTAGAGAATCTTTAGAAATAGTTTGAGAACCTGAAAATGAAGTTTGATGGAAAAATTTGCTTCTTTGGACAAAGTGATGAATCAATCAAATTTAAGGTGTTATAATGTGTATAAAGTTCACATTGTTCACCATATTTTGTGTTTGAGTATCAAAATTGATTATAAAGTTGAGAAAAATAATTTTGGGACCATGAGTGAGAATAAGGAGGGTGAAAGAGTAATTACTTTATCATTATGTTAAAATCCACTTTGTCACACTTTATATGACAAACTCAAAACATGAGGAGACAGAATTTAGATTTAACATGACTCTGAGCCAATTGTAATAATTAAATTTAACCAAACCTGGAACCAATATAGATCCCAAATAACTCAGCATTTCCTCGATAGTCAAGTGTAGTTGAGTCATTCCATATTTAATCATAGATTTCATATACTACTAAGATAATAACTAATGATACTCCATTCATGAAATAACTAAAAAATCCATTAATAAAATTTTCTTGACCAAATATTTAATTAAGGGAAAAGAGGGAATGATGGTGAAACAATCATTCATCTTATTTTAACGATAAGGGAATTTGAAGGATAAGATAAATATGTGGGGTATATGGAATTTTATATAAGCCAATGTGTGTTAAAAGGATTTGAAGAGTTGAAGAATCATACTTCCGTTTCAATTAGAATTGTTGCAGTGCTTTTTTTGTTGAGGTGGACGCATCCTCCATTGTGATGTTATTGAGGTTTCTCCTCTTATTCCTAGAAAATATCAAAATAATATTCTTTGTATTTGAGATCCTACTTTGGATTTATTTGGACTCCATGCAAATCGTATCGCTTCTTAAAGTTGAAATAATGATTCCAAATATTGTGGCATACTTCTATAGCTTAGTAATACCTACATAACTGGTCAGACGAGAATGAAGATGGTAGAAAATTTGGCATGTAGGTATGCATTTGGTTTTATAGGAACAATGCATATACTACGCCAAACTAAGAATTATCGAATCATCAGGTGTTAGTTGTTGTAGTCTAAATCATTCAATGTATAATGTGCAATTTTGATATCAACAAAATGGATTTTTATTAATCACTATCCTTGTAGGGATCCTATTATTTTTTGATAATATGTTCCTTGTATTGATAAAATGACTTATGCATATCCACAATAAGTCGATAAACGAGAAAAACACGAAAAAAAACCCCAGAGAAGAAAAGTGTTACATATCATCCAAAATACCAGTGGGGATAGATCACCAGTGGTGTATCCCTCAGGAGCGTGAGTTTAGGTTATATTTGCATATGATAATCAAAGGAAAAAGGATCAAAATATCAAAAAAGTAGTTTGATGCTCCTATGAGTGCAGCGATCAGTACAGTCTAATACTTGGTTCCTTCATATCTGTAAGGCACTTCAATTTTCTCGTGCTCCCTCCATATTTCCTAGTGTTAGGTTTCTTGGAATGTTGCTTTCATGCATCAGGTTGTATGGTTCTTTGTGGGTTTCACCCTCGTTGTCGTTGTTGTGACCTACTGCTCATAAAATCTTGATATGTTGAGTCCACCTATTGAATGGTGTCCTAAATGGATAGGGCGTAGTTGTCAAAAATAATCTTGTTTCCCATAGTCCATATGACCCATATAATGTCCACTATAAGTATGCCATGATTGGGGTATCAATTCGTTCGAATTTTTGTGTGTTGTATCTTATGCATAGTGTTGAGGTAGGCGTCTGCTAGAATGGTGGTGGTTGTGGTGTAGTGAGTCCATATACATCTAGAGGTGTGGCACCCGTATATAATATGTTGAGTAGTTTCTTCATGAAAATTGCATAGATGACATTTAGAGGGTCCCTCAAAACATCTACTCATCATTTCCATGTTAGTGGATAGTTTGTCATGATAGATGAGCCATGTCAGAATGTGTAATTGGGGGGGGGCATTTTATCTGCCAAATCTTAATGTATGGTCTAGTCAGTCCTCTTTAAGTAAAGTGTTGATATGTTGCTTTGGCCGTGTATCTGGGTCCCCAAACCCATGAGACGTTTCTGCTAATGTTGTGTTCTAATTGATTGAGGATGTCCAAATATGTGGTTGGGTTTGTCCATTCTCTGAGGCATCATTTAAAATTATTTTCTCTATTTGATCCTAGTTTGGTTAAAGTTGTGCAATTGTTGAGATTGGTAAGTGTACTTGGTATGTTCTTGGTAGGTAGTTGTTGGTTGATAAGCTTTTGTCCATGGCACCATGGGTCATGCCAGAATTTGGTATTATACCATAGGTGGGGCGGTATATGGATTGTGTTGGATATGATGTGGATGTTGTTGGCCAAGTGTTTCCAAAGTGATGATGTTGTTCTACTGATTTTGATCGACCATGCTGCTTGATGTCAGAGATTTTTGTCACGGAAGATCATGGTCCAAATTGTGTGCTCTCTGTAACGCCTGGGCCCACTACCCAAGGCTCTAGTAGAGTTTCAGGAATGATGACTGGCCCCACAAACCACTACTAGCCTTAACTGTGCACTTTGTCCACACTGACACGCAAGCCAGGATCAACTTCCTGACTGGTCACCCATCCTAGTACTACTCCAAGCTGAGCACGCTTAACTATGGAGTTATTTAGAGATGGGCTCCCTGAAAAGGAGGTGCACCTTGGTAATATGGGTAGTCCAATCATTCCTTTTAAGATCATCATATCCGAGGCCTCAAATCATGGGAAGTTACAATCTCCCCCACTTAGACTCTTGACGTCCTCGTCAAGGCTCAAATATATGACCCCGTTTCAGTGCAGACCCACAATGGCCCATGGACACCCAGCTCCCGATCACATAATATCAGCGCAAGGGTGGCTACGTCAACCATGGACAACCCTTTCCAACATGCCTGGACCGTACGACTCAAGACTGGCATGCCACATGCCCATGCGGGCCCCACCTACTGGAGGGGTTATGGCTCTGATACCATTTGTAACACATGGGCCCACTACCCAAGCCTCTAGTAGAGTTTCAGGAATGATGACTGGCCCCACAGACCACCACTAGCCTTAACTGTGCACTTTGTCCACACTGACACGCAAGCCAGGATCAACTTCCGGACTGGTCACCCATCCTAGTACTACTCCAAGCTAAGAATGCTTAACTATGGAGTTCTTTAGAGATGGGCTCCCTGAAAAGGAGGTGCACCTTGGTGATATGGGTAGTCCAATCATTCCTTTTAAGATCATCATATCTGAGGCCTCAAATCTTGGGAAGTTACACTCTCTGTTGCTAATTGCTATTGTGATTTTGTGTATGAGAGTGAGACTGTGAGTTTTGATGTTGAGGATGCCCCATCCTCCCACCTTCTTTGAGAAACATATAGTTTCCCATTTGGCTAGGTGTAGTTTTTTGCATTTGTGTTCCCATAGGAACTTTCAGTGAATTCTGTCAATATGTTTGTGAACCATGGATGGGAGTGGTATGTATGACATATAGTAAGTGATGATGGGGGTGAGAGATTTGTTGATAAGTGTTATGCGCCCTGCCATGGATAGGTAGTTGTTTTCCCATATGCTGACTCGATTCTTGAGTTTGTTGATAATAGGATTCCATGTCATGTTGGGTAATCGTGTGAGGGTAAGTGGGAGTCCAAGATATGTAAATTGGAAGGTTTCCTAGTGACATCCCAACATGTTATATCTATCCCTATCTATGGAGTCCATATGGTCGCATATAATTGTGGATTTGGTGTAGTTGATTTTGAGTCCAGATAGTTTGGTGAAAATGGACAAAATCTTAGTCAGATTAATGACATTAGCATCATTTGGTTTGATGATGATGATGATAGTATCATCTACATATTGAATCACATTGTGTGGGAAACCCCTGGGCTTGGTGATGTATCCTACCTCTGTGGCATTCCATATGAGGGCATTTAGTACGGCCGTGATGATGATGAATAAGTAGGGGGATAGTGGGTCACCTTGTCATAGCCCATTTGAGTTTGTAAAGAAACCATGCGGTGACCCATTGATGAGAGTCGCAAAGGTACTAGATTATATATAGGCTTGTATCCATGCACACCATTTGTCGGGAAATTGAGTCCCTGCAAACATTCAATGAGGAAATCCCAATTAACATTATCAAAGGCCTTTTCAAAATTCAGTTTGAAAATAAGAGTAGGCTCATGATTTTTGTGACATGTATGCAGTGTCTCTTGTACCATGCTAAAGAATCTTGGATGCTTCTGTATTGCATGAATGCACATTGTTGGATATTGATGATGTTGTTGATGGTAGGTTTCATGTGACTACTCAGGATCTTGGCTATGATTTTGTATGTGGAGTTGATGAGGCTGATGGGTCTATAGTCCCTTATGGAGCTAGGATGATCAATTTTTGGGATCAACACAATGTGGGTGTGGTTGATAGGTCTAAGGAGATGGTTAATGTCATGTTGTCAATGGATCTCTACCATTAGCTTGATGAAATCTTTTTTGATGATGGTCCATGTGGCTCTGAAGAATGTTATGTCACATCCATTGGGCCCTGGTGATTTGTCTAGTCCTAATTGTTGGATGGCATCATGGATTTCTGTATCAAGAAAAGGATCTAAGAGGTGATTCAAAAAAGGGATCTTACGAGTGTATATGTGTTTCTAGTCAATGTTGCTCCGTTGTTGTAGGGTGTGCCCATTGTTGTATAAGCTTTTGAACAATTGGGTAATGTGGTTGATGAGGGTTTGTATGGGTTGAATAGTTGTGTCTATACCATAATATTGGTGATCAATCGTCGGTTACATTTGGTGTTGTAGGTGGAGTGAAAGAATTTTGTGTTTCTATCTCCCTCATGTAACCATTTGATCTTAGCTCTTTGTTTCCATAAAATTTCTTCTTATGCCTTGAGGTTGTTAATTTCTTGGACCAGATTGTTGTGGTCGTCTGAGGGTTGTTGAATGGAAGTAAGAAGTAGTTCTTCTTTTCTCTTGATGGTTTTTGGAATGGATCCAAATGTATCATGGTTCCATTCTTTGAGGATAGGTCAAAGATGTTTCAGCTTGTGATGTATGTCCTTAACAGGATTGTCAGAGGTTGGCTGAGTGAACCATTAGTTACTGATCATTGAGTTGAAATCTTGGTGTTGGGTCTAGAATCGTTTAAAGCGGAAGGGTTTTGGTCCCCAATAAGTGCCTGTGGAGAAGGACTGGAATATGGTCAGATAAACTTGATGCGATGAGAGTGGTATGGGTCCCTGAGTGAAGTTGTGACCATAGTTTGTTACATAAAATTTGATCTAGTCTGGCTCTAATAGAACCCCTGTGCCATGTCCAACATCCATAACTTGGGTGAAGGTCACGCATGTTATGTGTGGTGAAGAAGTTCTTGAAGATGTTGGCACGGTGTGGGTCATAGGGCATGGTGCGATCGGATCATGGGATCATTCATCTAAGCATGTGACCATATTGAAGTCCCCCCCTATGATTCATGGGATGTCCCTATTTTGTGATGCCAAGTATATGCCAAGTAGTGTAACTCTGCTATGAAGGGTGATTTTTTTGCTTTAGATGGTCCATAGCACCCTAGGAAGCACCAAGTCTGGTTATTGGCAGTTTGACAAAAAGGATCATAATACAATGGTTTTGTATGATGGGTTGTGAGTCTCTGTATGTGTTGTCATTCCATCCTATAAGGACGCCTCCATTAAAACCCGTGGGTGGTTGTTGGTACCATCTGTTAATATGACGTCCCCCCATTTGTTTAAGTTGGAAGGAGTTGAGGGTGGTTTTGGTTTCTTGAATTGTGATGATGTCAATGCAATGTTGATAAATCATATTTCTAATTGTTTATGTCGGTTAGGAGCAGCGGCTCCACATATATTTCAAGTTAAAATCTGCATCAAAAAACAATGTGTAAATGGTCCAAAGAAAAATGATGTGCAAAGCGGGGTGCGTGCTAAGATTTGTTATCCTTCTAGCCATTTTGTTTGATCAGGTCGGTAAGGAATATTTCCCCGTCTGAAGGATGGGAAAAACATATGCCAATGTTGTGACAGAACGTGGTGAAGGCCTCGTTGTGTTCCCATGATGCAAGTTGTTTAATGTCGACAAAAATAGTGTCTGCATGTGAGTGTGTAGTGGACCTAGAGTTAACCCAAAGGTCATGTACAATAAAGGGCGACAAAAGTGTATGTGATACCAAAGCAGAAGGTGTGGGTTGTTGATGTATCATACCTGAGTCATCTATGGTAAGGAAATTTTTCCTCTTTTGAGACTCAAGTGTACATAATAGAGCAACATAAGAGAGGACCACTTCATGATCTTTGTTCACCGGGCTGGAACAGTTGATGGCTGGGCTCGGTGTGTCACGAAGGTCGTTGATGATCATCGATTTCAATTTTAGGAAGGTCTCCTGGTCCATCTCATTGTGAGGATCGTGTGTCCTGCTCAGATGGATGAATGATGGACAAGGATCAAGAGGGTTTGGTGGCGGTTCTGGGGAGTGTTGTTGTGAGTACGAGCTCTCTTGTAACCTGGTGTCTATCGATGAGATTTATTATTGAGGGTTGGATTCAAGTGGTTCTTTGAAAGGGATATATGGGTTGGTGCAATGTGTTTGTGTGGGAAAGACTGGTGGTGGGGTTCAAACCATGTAGTAGGGTGTTGTTTGAGGTCTTTGAAGGGACAGTTGTATGTGGATGGGTGTTCCACACAGAGTTTGATGTTGTATATAATGTTCCCGCATCTGATGTTGACATCACCACATCGTGGTATCCTTCATGATGGAGAACACACAAAAACAGAGTTTTAGGGATGATGAAATATAGGGTAGCCCCTACTGAGTGAGCAATCTCTCAGAATACGTCTTCATTCCATAGGTGTGGCGGGAGATCAGAGATAGAGATCCAACCAGAAGCACCCGTGGATGCAGGCGTGGCACCCTATTCGATCGTCCACCTAGTGATTTTGGCTTGAGCAAAACCATTTCTGCTGATGAAGGTGATCACCTGACCCAGAGCATGTTCGAAGGTGAAGTTCTCAGGTAGGGTATAGATGAGTCTAGTAGGGGTGAGGCTCTTTGGTTTCAAAATCATACATGTTGGGATGAGAAGTGTGATGGCTTTGGTGATCTTGAGGGTTTCCATGTCATCTGGGGATGAGCATTGGATGATATCCACCTGGATGTTGTGAGTTGTGAGTTCCTTAAGAATACACATGCTTTGGGTCGGTAAGTCAATGGAGCACTCCAGTGTTTGGGTGTTCGTCGCCATGATACATCAAGGTTTGTTGTAGGATGCAGGTGGTGGGAGAATGGTAAAGAGATGGGTGTGGAGTGCTTTTTGTAAGGGGGTTGTGGATAAGAAGGGAAAGGGAGTGGCGTAGCAGCAGATGCGGTAGGGGAGGTAGGGAGGATAACATTAGATGGCTCAATATCTTTGAGAAGGAGGCAAAATGAATTTTTATAAAATATACAGTTGTCAGATTTGTGGGTCAGCATGTGAGATGAGACAGATGTAAAGACAGTTGGCCTTCTCGTCACACTCGCAAGTGGTTTGTGTTTGTGGAGAGGGAATGTGCCAGATGTTGGAAAGGGGCGTGATCGCCATCCCTGACATGGTTGCGTGCAGAGTATGGCGATGTGGCCATCTCGGGAGTAGGCAAAACAGTGAATGTGGTTAAGACATTGCCATCAATGGTGGCCGGTCTGAAGGCATTTTCCATATCTAAGACGGTGGTGTAGATAGGGTTTTCTCCTGGTAACAAGGATGCAGGGGTTGTCTATCATAGGATTGGATGCATCAGGGCGATCATGTAGTGTATCTGTTATAGATGGTGATTTTAGATCACTGGATGTGATAGGGTTAAAACTATGATAAAGGTTTAGAACATACCTAATGTGTGGGGGTAGGGGATCTTCAAAACTTGGGGGGGTCGTCTAGAAGAGATCAAGGAAGTGGTTGTATCAGCAAGTTCCTCTTCTTTTTTTTCTCGATTATTCAGTGCATGTTGTAGGATTGGATATCTATTCATGCCCTGCATCATTTCGTCTCCATTGTTTTTGTCCTCAGTGACTTCCTCAGAGGATGATTGATGATATTTTCCGATACGGTGTCTGTGATAGATGTTTCTAGGAATGGAGTTGTTGATGTCCGTCAGCCAAAGGTTGATGCTCATGTCTCCCCGTGGGCGGAGAATAAGGTCCCATCCCATACATAGGTTGAGGATGGTGGGCATTTTGCACCATCCTCTAGTGGATTGTAGTATGCCTCTGCGGGTGAGGTAGAAGTTGATGGGGAAGGCTATTGATCCCACATAGAACTGGATGATTCCTCCATTCATTTCTACATTGAGGTATCTCCAAGATCTGGGGATGAAGATGCATCTGATCATTCTATTGTTGAGGAAGACATCCAGATAGACCATCCCTAGAAATGATGTAGGTGGACAGAGAGGGATTCCTGAGCAATGGTGTTGTTGTTACTCGGTGTGTTTCTGATATTGTTGGTGTTCTGGGTGGTAATATATCTGCCTAGTGAGATGAGTAGTTGGGTAGTAAAGACGCAACATACGAGGGTTTGCATTGATTGCGGATGCAGTTTCTATCTTAATTGTTGTATCGTCTGACTATGTGTCTCATAATGGTTGTTGTTCAGTAGTCATCTTATATGCTATTGGTAGAGAACTTGATGCATTATTGTTGATTTAGAACATGTCTACTCTAGGATAGTTCAGAACATGTGATCTGCCATTAACTCGAAGTGTAGTTGGGATCGGAACAGTCTTATTCCACAGAGAAGTAAGAGAAAAAGTGTCGGGTGGTGTTGTTGCTACCAGCAGTCGGTGAGACTCTTGCCATCAGAAATAAATGTTGTAGAGAGAAAGTTGTTTTTGTGTCTCGAGAGAAGGTGGAGCTCTCATTCTGGAGAGATGCGTTGATTCACCCTTTCTAGCACCTTTTTACATATGGGGATCCAGTTTTGTTAAGCTTGTTTATTTTCTCGTCACATTTTCTATAAGTTGTTAATCTATATTTATGGTCTTCAATAACTTCAAAAGCATATAGTCAGTGGCAGAGGGGGGGGGCAAGCTGGGGCCTCGGCCCCCCCAAGCCCATGAGAAAAAAATAGATTCCTAGTGATATGCGGTAGTCAATTCTACTAATATAATTGCTATTTTAATCAAATTGTAATTCGTCAGTCATTATCCTATACAACTTTGCCGCTTGGTTGCCCACGATGCCCACAATCTACGAAAACAGAGCAGACTACAGAGACTTCGTTTCCCAGACCACAGTCATTGCAAGATCTAGCCCTAGCCAGAACAGCCAAACATTGAGCACAAAACCACTAGCTTGCGTGAAACACAAAAGTCAGCGCCCAGATCTAGCGCCGCCCGTGCCAACTCAACAAAGCGCAGCAGAGCACGGAGCGCGTAGAAGAAGCTAAACGTGAAATGATCAAACACCAAGTCAAGCGTGAACACAGCGACGCAGAACCAAGGCAGCGAACGACTGATCAGTAAAAAATTAGATCTTGATATTGTTGTATGCCACCGTTGTCAAGTGTGAACGCTGCAAAAATTGAAGATCAATCATCGAGTCAAAAGTTTTGGTTGATGTGCAATGCCATCACAACATTCCCAGCGATAGTCATTTTGTTGGTCTTGTGAAAACTCAAGGCTTGGCGGTGACAATATCTTTGGAATTTGGATACGATCATTGTTGGACACAATTACAAAGGTACAAAAAAATTTATTCATACAATTTTAGTTTTTAACTTGGTACTAAGTCATGCCGACGACTGATATTAGATTTGACCAATTACTCTTCATATTTGATACTAGATTGAACATTTGAAGAAGCATACACCATCGATTTTATTCCTAATTGTATACTATTCATTTATTAATTTTCTTCCAGAAAACTATGAAACCCACATTATATTGTATTGAATAATTCAACTTCATTTTTTTAAAGATTGAAGTATGATGAAAAACAAAACAATTTAGTCCTTTTACTTAAAAATGACTAATGATGCACAAAATTTATCAATCTCAAATGATATGGCTGATTTTTCTTCTACGGAACCTCATAGGTCATCTAATGATCCTTCTTCGTGTGAACTTGGAGGTTTGCCTAACACTAATCCTGCTAATAAGCGGCAAAGAACAGAAGAAGGAAATAAGGATGAGCTTTAAATAGTTCATGATCCTGAACGGCACAAATGATGATATAATTGATGAGTTCTATGTGTTAAAGAATCACAAAGCACAACTCAAATAGCTTTTTGTAATTACTGATGTATTTTTTGACATTAGTATTGTAGCTTGAATATTTTTTTAAGTTATACAAAGTGGCCCCCGCAACATCAAATTCCTGGCACCACCCCTGCATATAGTGGTGTTATGCTAACCTCTATTTTCATCCCTTGTATCGTCCCTAGTGGTTTGCCTTGGCCTCTACTTTCATGCTCATTGTACGAGTGTATAATAGGGTTGTAAATGGTGCGTGTACGGTGCAGGTATGACCATACCCATTTAATTTAGTAGGTACGGGTACGGGTCTAGACCCATATTACTCAAATCCAGACCCGCACCATACCCGGACCCGCATAAAATACGGGTAAGCGGTGCGGGTCCAAGGGTATATGGTTCTGTACAAAATTAATTTTTCTCAATTATCAAAAATAAATTCTATACACAATTTTTAGGCCCAAAATAATAAAAAAATTGTCCCTAAAATGTAAAAATTAAGTACAGTTCAGAATTTTCAATGTGTTTGGTACTAAATGAACACAAACTTGCTGTTTGAGTGCGTTTTGGACTTAAAGATCATTCATGGAAGTAAAGTGAGATGGGTAGCAAAGAGGACATTCGTTACAGGAAACTCAAATTTTTTATACGCATATGAAGAAAGAAGCACACATTGACAGTGAATAACACATTATAATAAACTATTGGGATACACATATGAATAAATAAGCAAGCATTGACAGTGAATAGTACATTAGAGTGAACTCGATTCTGAGATATGCATATGAATAAAGATACACATTGGAAATGTTGCATAAAACTAAATGATCAACACAAGATCAGCACATTACAAATGTGAATAAAGACATAAACACATGCAATTAACGAATCAAAATCCCAAAGACAGAAAGAAGCAAGACATTTCTTACCTTTTCCCACGGCCACACTACCGATAAACACACAGAACTAGAGCACTTGGAGATGAGATGAAGACTGAACAAGAAGAAGAAGAATGGCACTGTAAAAGAAGAACTAGAGCAGAGTTGTAGAGGCGGATTGATTGGAGGGGTCAACACACTTGGAGCAGAGCAGAGATGTGCGATGAAGGGCCGACGCACTTGAAGCAGAGCAGAGCTGCGTGATGAGGGGGGGGGGCACACTTGGAGCTGGAATGTTGTTGAAGCTGGGCACGGCGGGTTGGATCTGGGCGAAGTTAGAGATGTCGAAGCTGGGCTGAGTTGGAGCTGAGGCGGGCGTCCAACGTCGGGTTGATGAGGGCCTACGGCTGGCTGGTGGCCCGAAGAGAGAAGACCTCCACCACATAGTACTGGAGACCTGGTGCGTCGACGAACTGAGTCGTTCTTCGTGACTCCGTCGAGGAGTTTCTAGGTTGGCTCAGCGATTAGGGGGTCCTCGGGGTCGTCAGGTTGCTGAGGGGCTGAAGCTGGTAGGCGGCTTGAAGATGAGCAGAATCACCACGGTCCGTGGAGTATCGGAGGCCTTCTCGTGCTCAATGTCGGCGGACTGAGGCGTGCTCAGTTGAGGCTGACCGAGGTGGCTCTGGCTAGCGGCTGTCGGTCCTAGCTCTTTTTTTGTCTGTTGCGCTCGCTTTGCCGAAAGTAGATTGAGGAGAGTAGCAGAAAGTCTGAACGGGTTAGGGGATAGTAGTTTTGATCTTTGAGTTACATTAGAAATGTCCACTGTTGGATTATGTGCAGTAATTTTTTATCCATAGATTCAAACAAACTTATATATGTATGTATAAATTTATATTTATTTATTTATTTTTACGGGTACACGGGTATAGCGGATATGGGTATAGCTATACTCATTACTGGAACCAGAACGATACAAGTATGCGGGTATGCATGTCTAGAAAACTGGACCCGTGACGGGTTTTGGCGGGTACGATTTTACGGGTACGCGGGTATAACCGTACCCATTTACAGCCCTAGTGTATAATTATGCTCTTGAAGGGGAAAAAAGTGTGAAAGTGAGTCCTTTAAGATCTAACCGTACGTCACATAAATCTTACATATGGCTGCTCCCTCTTAACATGCACTGATCCCACCTCTCCGATACAAAACAAACCAGTTTAGCTTCAGTGTCACAAAGTGATAGATATTTTCGGTAACACTGTATGAATGGATTAACTTGGCATTTGAACCGAGCTTAGAGAACTGCGTAATTTGATTCGATTTCTCAATGACGGGCTCAAGAACAAGTTTTGGGGATCTATGACTGGGAAATGAACTCGGAAAGAGCATGTGGAAAGAATGAATCAACATCTACGGGCTTTTTACGGGTTCTGTTAACATATTAGGCTGGTGTTATCTTGAAATAATACACGCCCAAATTGCACAGCTTATGAGAGGAATTTTCATATGGTACAATCATCTAGACTTCAGCTAATACGCTAGGCCCAAAGGCGGAGAATAAACAAGAAGCGCATGCATATCATATGGCCTTATGCATTGGCATTTTACCATAACGTCACAACAGCAAAAAATCTCATCTGCTGAGCGGTGCACCGTCACCTTTAAGAGAAAAGAATCCATGTCACCGTGCAGTGGAGGAGAAAGTCCGTAGAAATAGCCACCCAACTGCGTTGATTGTTTGGCCAAATTCTCCATGGGCCAGTGGTTCTTCTTCATCCACGCTTTCATGGCCGGAGCCGCTATTCTCTGTTCTTCCTTTCGTCACTCTCTTGCTCTTGAAACTGCATGGGACGTACATGATGTCAAGTGGTCGTTGATTGGCGGTACCCCATGTCGCCGCGTAAAGGTGCGGGCAACAAACCCCGACGTGATGGGAGCAGGTAATTGGCAACAAAAATCAAAATGGCAAGTTGGCAATTTTAATTCCCATAATAGCACGTTCTTGAATTTAATTCCCAAAAATGACATATTTGGGGGCAATGTGTCTCCTATGGAGACGCATTGCTTTCTCGCGAGGCAATGCTTCCCGTTCCAGGACGCATTGGCCCCACACAGGGGCAATGTGTCCCGATCTGGGACGCATTAGCCTTCGGTGAGGCCAATGAGTCCTGATGCGGGACACATTGCTAGCAATGTGTCTCACATGGGGACGCATTGAGTAATGCGTCCGCATGCAGCACACATTGCTACCAATGCGTCTCCAGGCAGGACGCATTGCTATTTTACAATTTTTTTTCATTCATTATTATTCTTTAATGCATAATATTTGTATATTAACAACATTGATTATATATGCACATTTACTATTCTTTCACTGGTATTTGAATGTCATAGTATAGCCAATTATTATAATTTTGTTAATTTCAATAGCTCCAAACATGCATATGGATTATAGAAGTGGTATTGCAACCAACACTAGTTGCTTCCTAATTGATTATATAAGAAGAAATTAATCTAAAAAAATGAGATACCATTAAAAATAAGGTTAAAACATGAACCAACTTGACGAGAAAATAATACACAACAGAACAATCTGATAGATCCAAAATGAATCAATATGATATCATAATATGATAGATCCACATACAAGCCAAATAAATGTCTGAACAAAGGCGTATATACAACACTACACAACATGTATGCATATTAACAACATTGATTATATTTACACATTTACTATTCTTTCACTTGTATTTGAATGTATATAATATAGTCAATTATTATAAATTTGTTAATTTCATTAGCTTTGTACATGCAAATGGATTATAGAAGTGGTATTGCAACCAACACTAGTTGCTTCCTAATTGATTATATAAGAAGAAATTCATCTAAAAAATGAGATATCATTAGAAATAAGGTTAAAACATGAACCAACTTGACGAGAAAATAATACACAACAGAACAATCTGATAGATCTAAAATGAACCAATATTATATCATAATATGATAGATCCACATACAAGCCAAATAAATATCTGAACAAAGGCATATATACAACACTACACAACATGTACAAAACTATGAAAATCTAAGCACGTCCTCCACGCCACGACGTCCTTGTCCACCTCCTTGTACATCTGGCTCCTGAGTACCGAAGTCATCTGGAGATGCCTCGATGGGGGACAACTATGTAGCAGTAGGCTGATGAGGACCAGGAAAGTAATGAAAAGTTGGAGGTGGGCTGAGAGATCTCTGAATACTAGGATGTGGGGCATCAGGTGGGGTGCATCCTGAGAAATCAAATAGAGTCGGTGAGTATGTGACATAGGATGGTGGTCGACTGTCATGAATAACTGGTGGTGGGAGTGGAGTGTATGGAACAGAAGAAGGACCTGCTCCATAGTAGGATGCTGGTAGAGGTGGGGTGATGTATGAGGAAAATGAACCAGCTCCTGAAAAGTATGGCCTTGTTGGTCCCCATGATATGAACTGAGAAGTGGGAGTGAGAGTGGGCTCAGCAACAATAATCACAGGAGTAGGAGTAGGAGTGGGCATAGGGGCTGTGGTATGAGTGGGTATGAGATCATACAGGAGAGCGTAGTCGGGAAGACTGTCAAAGTAAGTCCTATGGATGCCATAGATGTCATCTCTGATCTGTGCAGGGGCATGCTGTAAAGCTGCTCGGATCCGCACATGTGATTCCACCTGTTCAAATAAAGTATGTACAAATAATAAAGACCAATTGTATATATTACAAATAATAAAGATAAATAATAACAATTTGTAAAAGAAATATACATGATACTCACAAATTGTTGTTGACGATAACTTTTTGGGTAGTATGTGGTCGGAGGCTGAGCTGGAGGGGGCAGTACGTACTGGGGATGATACCATCTGTAGTGTGCATATGGACTGAAGACTGTCTCCGCTGGTGGAGGGGAGACTCAGCTCTCACGTCTATTATTCCACAGTTGCACCTCCCGCCTATAATGATGCAACCGGTCCTCAGATGCATGACCCCTCCCATGTATCCTACTAAGGCGTGGCAACTCCAGAGTAGGTTGTACTTGAACAAATCTGAATTGTCTAAGTACTCTGTCAGGGAAGTGCTACTCTACTACTGTGTAACACAGTAAAGGCACTCGCGCCAACCAATTATCCTCACCCTCTCGGCATAAGGCTAGAAGTCTCTCCAGAATATTAGCTGTGTAAGGAGTTAATTCTATATATTATTCAAATAGATACAACATGCATCATATAAAACAAAGTAAATTGTATAAAAAAATACAACATATATCATATAACATGTTAGTAGAAGTAAGTTAGTTATACCTGAGAGGGCAAAATCTGGTCAAATGTTGAATCATAAAATTGGATCGATCCTCTCATAGTATCACTCATTTCAAGAAATGTAGGCCACCTATTAAATTGACAAACTAAATTTAGATAAATATTACAAAATGTTTGGACAAATGTATAAAAAAATTGTGTAAATATTTACATGTAACCCAAGGGAACATTGTCTGGCCACTCCCCCCAATTTATAACAATTGAACCTGGGCGTCCAATTCCTAACCTCTCCCAACACCAAATCTGTAGTAGACATACACAACCGGATAGGTGGGCGGTTTTCCTAGAGCAGGTGGTAGCCTTGTACAACTCCTTATACAAGTATGCTAAAGTTGCAACACCCCAAGATAGAGTGCTATAACTAGAAAAGTCAGACAGAAGCGGGAGGTACTGTACATGAACCATGTCCCCAGTACTATCAGGAATAAGGTAACTACCTAAAAAATATATGAGATATGCTCTAGTGTACCTTATCCTATTTTGTATTTTTTGTTCTTCATCTCCCAAAGTGAAATCATATCCCTAAAGGTATCACGCAACCATATCAAGGAGATATGCCCCTTAGACATCCCATCTGGTGCATCTCCTAAGAAACTCTCACAACGGTGAGACCATGAATAAAATTTCCCCTCATCTATGCCTAAAGGATATGAAGTTATAACTGGTGGCCCATCAATCCTAAGGCCTAAAAGAACTGTAACATCCTGAAGGGTTACACTCATCTCAAAAGGGGAAATCTAAAAGTATTTGTAGAGTTGTCCCACCAGTTACTAAGGCAGTGATTAAATTGGGATCAAGGTGGATAGGTCGTAGCCTATGAAAAAACCCAAAACTAGCCAAAGAAATGTTTTCTAAAATACTCGGGTCAGTAATAGGCCACTGTGACAACATAAAGTGGTGTCGGGAGAGTTGGAAGGATGCTTGTCTAGGAGCCATATCTATGAAAAGTGCAAATATTACATTAAATAAAAAATACAAATATTACATTAAATGAAAAGTGTAAATATTATATTAAATGAAAAGTGCAAATATTGTACAACATATAAGATTGTCAAGATTCTTCATTAGATAAGATGAAATTAATTCAAATACATGAACTACCAAACAATATTAAAATACAACATAAACTACTAAAAGAGAAATATTGCAATAATTAGTTACTACATTTGATTCAATATCTCATCTAGAGGTTCATAAAATGGCCACATTTGATGTACAACTCGATGTATCTTTGGATGTGATATAGCTAACTAGTTTTTAACTTGTTCATTGATTGGCATTGTTTTCTATTTCGTGTGATCCCAATACCAACCAAGTAGCTCAAGAAGTTCTTCATACATGTGAAACATTTACTTTAAAAATTGCCAATGAAATTTTGCTTATTCTTTTGTCACTATAAATCCTAACTTGTTGTATAATACATCTGGTACGTCATTCCAGTCATCATCCAATAGAGTTTGATGAGCTATTTTAACCTGTAGGCACTTTGTAGCTATTATTTGGATTAACTCTACGAACATTTGAAATGTCCATGTCCTTTAATGAGCCATCTATAAAAAACCCATTATAAATTCATTCTTTTAGTGAAATTACAAATATTACATGACTTGAGTAAATTGAAACATTACATTACTTGAGTAAATTGAAATTGCAAACATTACATGACTTGAACAAAATAAAATTGCAAACATTACATGACTTGAGTAAATTGAAACATTACATTACTTGAGTAAATTGAAATTGCAAACATTACATGACTTGAACAAACTAAAATTGCAAACATTACATGCCTTGAGTAAATTTAAAATAGCAACATTACATGACCAGACATCATATTACATTAGGACAAGTGAGTCTATTATGTCCGTTTCTGCCACACTTATGACAATGATATGTATATTGATTTGGATCAACATCCATAGTTGAAGGCCTTGTTTTTTTCTTTGGTCTTCCAGCGTGCCTTCGTTTCCTTGGGGTAATAAGGGATAAATGCCTCTTCTTTCATCAAAATGAGGCCAATACCTCTTGTCGGGAATACCACGAAATTTAGTTTTGTATGCGTTTAAATATGCTTCATTTGTGTAATATGGGCTCACAAATACATCAGTATCATAATTGATAGATCTTGCAGCTAGCCAAACATGAGCACATGGAAAATGCCATTGTTGTGAAAAACCACAACTACATTCACTTACATCATTTGGACGCACGAAGACTTGAAATAGATGTCCGTCCATGTCATCAACAAGCCATTCGTCATTGTTCACGTGGATGTTTACTAATAGTTGTCATGCATCCTATGATACATCAAAAAGCTTATCATGAAACCTAAAGGGTCATTTAAAACCCTTTTGTGCACGATCATATGCTTGATTACGCCTCTCCAACCACATTGTAACAAAGCAATAGTATGTGGCAACAATAAGTACATGTATTGGTAAACCTCTAACACCTTTTAAGACTCTATTTAACTTTTCAACATGATTGCTAGTCAATGACCCATACATGTGGCATCTGTCATATGTGAGAGACCAATGTACTGGATTTTGGGCTATCAAATACTCCTTAGCCGTTGGTTATATGGTTTCTATATCAGCCATTAGATGATCAAATTCATGTGTATCAGTTTTGGATCCCACCTTCCACAAAAGTTCCTTCAACTCCTGTGACTTGAACTTTTGATGGAAGTTCTCACGAAGATGTCGAAGACAATAATGATGTTGAGCCCAGTTAAATTTTGACTTAAGTGCTGGAAAAATTCCACTCATTCGATTAGAAATAATACACAGATCTATACAGTGTGGAATGATAGGAATACAAGTTTGTAGAGAACCAAATAACCACTCCCATGAGTTCTTATTTTCTGCCTCGACAACAGCAAAAGCAACTGGAAATAGACCATTATCAACATCTATCCCACATGCAATGAGAAGTGTGCCAAAATATTTTCCTGTTAGAAATGTGCCATCAGCAGTAAGAATAGACCTGCAATAGGCCCAACCCCTCATAGCTGGACCAAATGCCCAAAACACCGGCTTGAATCTACAAGTGCTTTCAGGTTGAAGGGTATAATCATCCACAAGGTGGGAATATATAGTTCTTGGAATAAATTGTGACGGAGAAATTAGGAACGACAACAAAGTATGATATGATGATTCTGAGTCTCCAAATATTTTACAGACAGCCTTCCTCCTTGCTAGAAATTCCTTCTTGTAAGATATATGGAGCTTTAGTTCAACATTCACCTTGTCACAGATTTCTCGTGTGGACATATCCAATCTTGATACTAGGATTGGCATTATCATACAAGAAATATAAGATGATGTGACTTGGCGATGGTCCTCATTCAGAACAGTTAGTTGACAATTGTGGCTTGTACTATAAAGTTTTACCTTCCATATGCCACCTCTCTTTTGGACCGGCAAGCGGTCAAACTCCAAGGACATCGATGGTCATGGATACAAACAAATTTAAGATGATGATTATTTGAGCATTGTGTCATATATTGGACATTCTTTTGTATCGACCATTTTTGGATCATCTCAACCATTACAACTTTGGATGCAAATAAAGCACCCTCATATATTTCAGTGATGGAAGGGTTGTAATTGAGACAAAATTCCTGACAAAAATCTTCCACCCATTGTTCATCTTGAAAAGCTTCATAGTTGGTATCAATGTGTTCATGTTGGGGCCATTATTTATCAAATATAGATGAAATGGAACTCAATGTTGTAATAGAGTCAGGGAATGGATGTCCATGCTCATCATCAGTTTCAGTCAATGACTCATCAACATGATCACTATTATTATCACCTTCTTGATCACTATCATTATCACCTTCATGATCACTATTATCATCACCTTCTTGTTCACCCTCCTCAACCTCAACACCAATACTCTCAATAGTAGGATTTTGAGAGAATTCAGGTGGTTGATTCCATTCAGCAGCTACATTACTGCTACATGGTTGGGATTCAAATTGATTCAACAAACTAATGAAACTAGATTGTTGGTGGAAATATGTTTTTTCAAGAAACACATCAATATATGCATCAGATGAAAGTGCGAACAAAGTTCTATATGCTGCATCATCATCAACTTGTATGAGCATATGATCATCTCCAGGGAAATGATAGGATATATTGATAGAGAAGTGGTTGAGTTGATGTCAAGTATTATATAGATATATGATTTTAGTTCGGATAGGGTATTGATAAGTAAAATATTTATGGGTCTAACAGATCGACTAGAATAAGACCCATCTGAGAGAAATTGACCATTATATCGAAGCTTGACTATTTGTGAATGTGAACTAGATGTCATGTTCCTATCATTATAAAATAGTAATTCAGATTTTAGAACAGTAATTTAACTTTGGAACAATAATTAACATGAATTAATATTTTATAGCATTAATTAATTTTTTTGAACATTGACATCAATTTTAGAAGAGTAGTTAAGATTTTATAACAATAATTTTGAATTTGAAAATAAATTTAAAATAATATTTTTTCTATAACATTAACATTCTAGAACAATAACCGACCAAAAAAAATTCTCGAACAATAATTTTGGAATTTGGAACAATACTTTTTTAACAGTAATTAACCTTCAAGTGTCATTTTTCATAATATTATTTTAGTAATGTGGAATCAAATAGTAGCAATACAATTATTTTATTTTTAATATTGCATAATAATTTTAGGTACAAATTTTTGAATCTAAAAATATAGTAGAAAAATTACCTCAAATGGCTAGATCTCAAAACCCAAGAATAGAAAGAAGAGAAAGAATCTCGGCCAGACAGTGAAGCAATAGAAATCTGAGCAGCGAAGCAATAGAAGAATAGCTCCAAGATCGCCCGGAATCAGCTCCAAGATTGCCCGAAATCAGCTTCAAGCAATAGAAATATGAGCACACCACTCCAGAGAAATGGAAGTAGAGAAGAAGTTGAAGAAATGAATGAATGGTGTGGGTTTGGGGGGTGATCTCGTCTCCTTTACATGGGAGACCAATGTGTCCCCAACGGGGACGCATTGCCCCCCCTCCACGTGGCAGCGGGCGCGGCCCGCAACAACTAATTTTTAATGGTCGGGGAGTAATGCATCCCCAGTCGGGACGCATTGCCCCAATTAGCCATTGAGACATCTCGGGACGGGACACATTGGTCTCACCGAAGGGCAATGCGTCTCGGGCCGAGACGCATTGCTCTCCGATGGGACCAATGTGCCACAGTTCGGGACGCATTGCTCCCTCGCAGAGCAATGCGTCTTGGTCCGGGACGCATTGCCTCGCGAGAGAGCAATGCGTCTCCACATGGGACGTATTGCCCCCAAAATGTGCCGTTTTGAGAATTAAGTTCAAGAACATGCTCTTATGGGAATTAAATGGCCAAACGTGCCATTTTAGTTTTTTTGCGTAGGTAATTAGAGAGTACAAGTGTATGACATCATTTCGTCGTCGATCGGTTTTGGGTTTCCAGAATGATCCTAGATGGCACCCAAGCTCGAGCTCGACAAGTAAACAATTGGCACTGGCACTGCAGCTGCCCCTGCCGACCGTACATGCATTTTTGCTGGTGGTCTAGACATATGATACGTGGGCACCCTCGGATACAACCACCTTCATTCTCAGGGTACATGCAGTTGAGCCTCTACCTATTTAGATAGGACCCCTAGAACATCAGCTCAAACTTGAGCAAGGACCATTGCCGTTACAACCCTCCATTCTAATCGTCACAAAAGCGTTTATATGTAGAACGGGTCGAACTTGGCTGTCAAGCAGAGGTACTCTCCCAAATTACATGGAAAAGGATGTGTCGGTAGGTCCCAGCTCCCAATAATTAGGCATAGAACAGAAACATCATATGGCAAAGGCTACATACTTAGGTGGAACAAGTAGAATATGTGTGGTCTACAGAAAACAAAAACAAAAATCTTTTTGTCTATGGACATCGAAGTACACTCTATGGCCCACGCAATCAATCATGCCGGATGCCATCACCTAACGAGGTCCCGTATTCTCTAGCTGTATCAGGAATCTAGAGGCTGTTGGCGCGCATGCTAGTAACCACCAAAATATAGTTCAAACGGCTAAAATATTGGGAGGCTCGCCAAACTATAACATCCATTAATATAACCCATGAAAAATGCTTTGGATGTAAATTAAGCCAATGATGAGGTGACATGGTTATATTACATCAATGGTCTGATGTATGATTTCATCTCTCTTCATTCTAATATATTTTTGAGACTTTTTGTCATCATTGCCACCATAATTTATCTTGTGTGTGTTTTCACGACAAACATTCAAATTGCCAAAAAAAAACATTGTTTCCAGTTCCATTTCCCTCACTACAACAACGCTGGTTGGGAGCTAAATCTCTGACTAGTACCTATAAAACCTCGAGGGGTATATATTGGTCACGATCAAGCACAAATCTGTGAATCCCGAGGGAAACTAAATGTCTAGTGACCAAAAAACTTGTTGGTCATGACCAATCTTTGAGTAGTAAGTTTGAAAGTCTTGAACTGTGTTTATTAATGCTCAAATGTTATGTCACCTTTTAAATCACATGATTCAATATCTAGCCCCAACCAATGTATGTAATAGTCCAAACATTATGAAAACTTTTACTTTTAAACATAATCAGAAGAAAAGAGTATATAATAAATCATAGGTAATATAAATATCAATTTTTTAGTTAGTCAAACAATTGTAAAGAATATATAACAAAACATATGTAATATAACTATCAAATTCATATTTAGTCAAACAATCATAATGTCATAAGGATATATTATGCTATCCAATCACATCCAAGACATGCATAATAGAGTATTATCTATTTCAAAAGAATATGCTTCTATTCTTGCTTGTCCTTCCAACATTCTACAACAGATTACATGTCATCAATACTTTCAAACAAAACTATGTACATCTAATCCCTCTAACATGCACATGCATATTCTTGTAAATTTTCTTTAAGAACTTCCTATAACATCATTTATGTTGCATTCATCTTGTGGGATGCATCTACTAGCGGGAGTAGACAAGGGTTTACAAGTTGGAAGGAATACATAAAATAAATAAAGTTATTATACCTACGAATTATAAAAGTTGCACAATTTGAAGTAGTCAAAGATTTGTTTTCTAGAAGAAATATTCACCTCCAATAGGTATCAGGCAACGTCAACAAATCAATATTTACAGTAAAAATTTATACTTTATCGAAGAGCTTTTGGAACGACTTCTAAGATTCATTTTCTTCATTGAAGCATATTGTCTAAACAATTGCATACTAAAAATAACCAGCTTTGGTAATATAAAAAATAATAATATGACATCAGGAGCCAAACTGGACAGCCAAAATAAATAGGTTACATACCATCTATGTAAGACCAGATTTTATGAAGAATAGGTTCAACTCACATTCCATAAAATAAGGAATAAAACATACCTCAATGGGAAATCATAAAATATATAATACAATTATTTTGTTTTACTAGTACCATCCACATCTAGCCCTAGTTGCACATTGGTTACATTGTTTTGGTAAACAATGGTCTTTTGGTGTATGCAATTTTATTCGAAAAAATAAATACATATTCATATATAAAAGATATAGGCTGCGCATCTAATTTCACATACTTTACATTTAAATATAAATTGTTCTACATTTTTATACATGTAGAGATAAAAGCACCATATAGGAATTAGTTTTTTCTACAATATGATTTGCACACATGTGGATGAAAGCACCATATAGGTGTTTATTGCACCCAAGGTGAAGAGGCATAGTACAATAAATTGTTATTTCTCCATCATCCATAATGTATGTTTAATTTATAATATGTGAAAAGACAATAAAAGAGAAAAAAATCACAACAAGAACAAGAATGGATGTCTTATTTATTGATAACAACAATGATGACATGATACATCTAGAGTACATAAAACAAGTTACAATGTTCACATATAAGCCATTCAAACATTTTCACAAGCAATAACCAAACACAAAAAGAATACAAAATCACAAACAGCTCTCATGAAATTTTTAGAAGACCGAGAGTATGAACATTATTATAATCATTTGCAAAGTATGCCAGAATTGTTGTGTAATCTTAGCATCTCAGAGACAACACAAAAAGGATATATACTAGTACAGAAATCAACAAGTATGAAAACAACAAAAAATTATATTTAATATATTTGAGAAAAAAAACAATTGTTAAGGTTTAATACTAAGTATGTGAAATATGATAATAAACCACTAATTACCATGTGAAATGGTAGGGAATAAAAAGAAAGAGTAAATCTTTATATACTTGAAATTTTTTTAACTTAATAATGCTTCCAAGTATTCACCGCTAACCAACATTAATACTTAAGTAATGATAAAAGAAAACTATAGTTGTTTTTACAATCTAATTTGGTCCAATACATGCAATTTGTCATGCATACATCACATACAAGTTATACAAACATGATTAGTGAATGTATACATTCAAATGTCAATCTAAAACACATGGAAGCATAGATTTGAAACATCTTATGACAAGGACCTTGAATGATCTAGAAGTCTAAGAAAATATTATTGACTAATCACATGATTTGAGGAATTAGCACAACTACTATGCTCGAAAATGAGAAAAAAAATCTAAAACTATAAACAAACAACTAAGGAAAGAAAAAGCACAAAATCAAAGTTACTTCACCATGTGTGCATGTATCCCCTACCCTCCTTAATCCTACAAACAAAGAGAGACATATACTCATATTTGGTTGAGTAATAAACAATCATGTGGTGATAAATTTTGTCATAAATTGTATTTTCACTTAATAATATATACGTGGAGATATGCATATTGTTGACCATTATCCGGATACTATCTCACATCTTATCCAAGAATGAAGGGTTTCCTTCCTCTTTGCCACTATCTGTGAGTCCCTTGTTCCTTAGAATTCACGACCCTCCTCTTTCTCCTCCTATGCTAATAGCCTTCACATTAATAATCAAGCACTCATGTTGACATGACAAGGAAGCATGGTGTTGAGATTTGGGTGGCCTTGTATAAACTAGAACAACACGTCAAAATGTTCATGTATGACACATAGTATTATGATGAGTTGCAGCCTCATCCCCAAAGGCATTGAGTGCTAAGACACCATGCTACACACCCAAGCACACACGTTAGAAGGGGTTAGGGTTTCCAATGCATTATTAAGAAAGTTAGGTGCAAATGAAGAGTTTGTGTGAGGAACATGGGGAGGAAACTTTTCCAAAATCTGCTAGAAAAGTAGGGGATAAAAACATTTAAATAAAATAAGTAACATCGATCAAGGATGAATATGTATAGTAAGGGACATGTGGTGATAAGAAACTATAAAATCATCAACTATTTTGTCCCTGACTATCTGGTGTTACCCCCATGTAGTTTTCTAGTATTTATTCTACCAATCCCTCCACTAAAATTGTACAATATTTCCCTACTATTTCCTCCTACAAATCCCTAGCATCTTTTCCTTCTCTCTCTACCTTCCTTAGCTTTGTGCACTTCCTCCTTAATGAGTTTTTTTTGTAGAAGTGATGCACCCGTTGCAAAGAATATGAGAGGTAGAGGAACATAAACACAAAGGGAGAAATGAAAGGCAGTGGCCAAGGAGGTTAGTGAATGTGCAACACTTACCTAAAAGAGTTGTAGTGATTATAACACCCCATGATGTGGCATGTTGTTAGAGAAAAATTATCAAGATAGAAAAATGGAAAAGGGGAGAAGGCGTAAAGAAGACAAAGCGATGTTGCATATTTTGGAAAATAGGGTTGATTCTCAATTTTTTTATTATATTATTTTTTCACCAAAATGCCCTATCCATGATACATTCATCCTCATTTAATTTCTAGGATATGTCAGGCTATCTAAAGTAAATAATGTATCAATAAATTCCTTAAGATTGACTTGGCATGTGAATTTTCTATTTTCCCTACTTTTTTTTTCTCTCTTTCCTTCCCTTCTCATCCTTGCTATGACTGAGTAATGTATATACTCTTGATATTTTAGAGTGATGCAACAATATGAAACATTATAGAAACTCCCACCAAATATTTTTTTGATGTTCCATCTGGTGGAGGATCTAAAAAAACAAATAGAAGTATACATCAATAGAAGACATTATTTAATCATTATAATTAGTGTATACCTCAATAGAAGACATCAATTTTTACCTAGACATGTCACAAAACTTGTGAAATTAGTGTATACATCAATAGAAGAAATTATTTAATCATTTAAATTAATAATATATCAAGGAGATACAGATTATTTCAAAGGTGAAAGAAATGACAAACTTTGAGAACTAGTGATCAAATTATTTTCAAACTATACTCCACATAAATTTATATCTTAGTTTTTGCAATTTAGGTACACAATAAAGACAATAATAAATGGGTAAGAAGGGTATAGATGGTGTTGTTGTGACCAACTTAGAGAGAGGGGAGAAGAATTATTGGGGTTTAGATGAAGAAAATAAGAAAATAAAAATTTCTAGTAATCGATGTAGATGGAGACATGTACTAGAAAGATTTTAATGACAGAAGATAAAAAATCTCAATGAGGAAATGATACACGGTGATGATAGGAAAAAAAACATAATGAAACTATGATCTAAAAAAAGAAAAGCAAGTGCAATTATTTTTTTCATTTGTTTTATTTGCATTTTTCTTTGTCTTTCCCAATTTTTCATGAGAAGTAAAAAAGGCAGTGACTATTGAAATGTCCAGCCACCCTAACTCAATACACTTCCATTCATCCTCCTCCTAGTGGAGAGGTACTTTGTCTATATAGACAACTTGTTTGTGGTAAGTAGAAGTAATGTCATGTTTATCTAGTACTTATTTATAAAATCACCTCTGAGCCATTATGATTGTATTATTAAGTAACAAATTTATCTAGTTTGTGTTGAAATTCCAAATGAAATGAAAGAGACATTGAGCCAAAATACAAGGTAAAACCATATTAGATCTACTAAAACAAGACTAAATTTAGAAAGAAGTTGATGTCTAGTACTTGATGAATTCTAATCAACAAAGTGTAGTTTAGGATGGGGGTGGAGGGGCACTCTAAATGTTCATAGCAACATCATTAGATTTATAAGAATATGGAGATTCAATAGAGGAAGTTTATATTGACTTAGCAGGAGGTAATGGTTTAGACAAAGGTGGTAGGAATAGGGTATAGATGTAACCCAATATAACACTATAAATGATGCTACTTTATAAGGTCAGGATAGATGTCCACAATTAGCGACTTTATAAGGTTAGAATAGATGTCCACAACTAAAGTAGTTTATACATTAAAATGAAATGATTAGAATATAACTGAGATGTATGTATGTAATATTATTAATATCTAATTCATGTTACTACAAACTAATTATATGAATACAACACTACATCGGGTATGTGTGAAAAAATCACAGACGAGAACACAAATCCTATTCATATAGTCACATAATACAAATTTATGTTGTTTGGTCAAAATGACCCACTTCACAACTAGAGGTGGGAAGTTCTACTATATTAGAGAAAAGGGTATGTTAGATCTATTGGTTAGTACTTAAGTGTAATACAACTTAATCTTAAATTTGGTGTTGCTAGTACCTTTTAGAAGATAAAGTAGTTTTTGTCTTTTTTGTGAAAGGATGACAAATCTAGTCCTTCTATCTTTTGTCTTTTTTTTACACAAAAGATAACTAATGGATTAACTGGTGGATTAATTGTTTTCCTAAATGGTTTTCTAAATCAAATAGGAATAGGTATCTTCATATATAAGAAAGGATAATTATGGAATCAATTATTTTCATAAATGGTTACATAAACCTAATATAAATGTATCTCTTCAAGTACAAGAATAAATATGTGTTTGTGTTGTATTAGAAATTTTTTTGTGAGACGTGAGATATCTATGGTATTATAAATAAGTCTTGGGTGAATAGGGTCAAACACACACTCTTAGTTCTTGTGTTTTCCCTAGCTATCACTTGTTCCCTTGTGTCTGGATCTACACCCTACCACTTCTTTGGGTTGTAGAAATATTTATCCTGTGTGAGTGGCCTCTCTATCAGGCAATACTCTCTATATGAGTGACATAGAAACTATTGGATGATGGCATCTGATGTTTTTTAAGCCACTCCTGGTAATTGTTGATAGTCATCATCGCTTGTACATGATGATTATTTGATGTGGATTCGTGATGAGATCATTCTAGGAAAACAACACACTCCTACTATAATGGAGCATTGATTTATATATGTATGGTAACGTCCTTATTTGAATGCTGAGAATTTTGATTTTCATGATCCAATTCTATTATATATTTTCATGTATCATATATTCTTATTAGGTTTCTTATATGAATCATAAAATTGCCATGTAACATTTTAACCAATATGTTAATGTCAAAATTAAAATACAATGCTCTTAGAGAAATCAAATTAGTACTATTGGTAAACATGGATGGCCAATGTTCTTATCACCCTAAGGTTCATATGTTTTGTATATTTGAAAATTTCACAAATGCCAAATTCACATATTGGCAGAACATGATAGAAATTTAGATTATAATGAGATGATTTATTGACTATGTTTAAAAGGATAACCTAAACTAGATAAAAGTTATCATAAGAATCCTAAAAAATATATGCTAGAAGGAGAATGATCAATTTTGTAGGGGATGCATTCTCTTTGCATCATCTAATAAGTTGTATAATATATTCTGTAAACCTCATTTACAATAGAAAAGGTTATATGGGGATTTATAGATAAGAAATATAATATTGATAATCAGGATACTAAAAAGTAATTATTATTTTTCATATGGTAGAGACTAAGCTCATTTATCAATTAGAATCATGAGTCATGAACTCCTAGAAGAATATATTAAATTACCTAGTCTTGGTTGTGCTTTGGCCTAAAAGGGTGATACATCCCTAGATGAACTAATGATAGATTCATAGTATAAGTTGTCCAGAGTTGACCCATTGAGAATCACTTGATAGAGTTCTAAGGTGCGTAAAGGGAACTAGTTTGCTTGGGATGCATTATGAAATATACCCCCTAAAGTCTAGGGATATAGTGATGGAAGATGAATTACCATGAAGTCTAGGAGTGTGGGGTCTCAGGATATGGTATTCTATTAGGAGTGGGTGTTGTTTATTAGAGGTATAAGAAAACACCCTATTGTGTCAGTCCACCTTTGAGGTTGAGGTGTGTGTTTTTGATGAAACTGGATTGGAAGTTGAATGGATACATGGACACATGTCCTGTTTACCTATGGTAAAGAAGTTACTTCTTTAGATCTTAATTAATTGTGGTAGCACAAAAACTATTTCCAAGATAATGAGTTCTATGTATAATAAAAAAATTTGTAGGCACATTTAAGTCAAATTCAAGTGCATAAGGGAATCAATATCTAGTGGATTTTTTATTGTAAACTGTGAGACCCCTAACCTTGCTTAAATGGTTGAACATTCTTAATTACCTTAATTTAATTCTTATAACCCTAATATAACCTCTTGATATGTTTTGGTATCATGTGACAAGCTTAAGTTTCAAATTTGGTCTAATTTGGACATTGTTTGTGCAAGTTATGCAATTTTATGCACATTTTGGACTTTTATACAATTTACTCAATTGAGATGTTTTCTTTGCAATTTGTCTCTCGAATTATGATCTTGAATGTTCTCTTATCATTCTTTAGCTTTTTTATCCATGGTTTTCTCAATTGTACCTTGGTTTGGAGGTGTTTTCTTCAAGGGTAGTTTAGGGTTTACCCCTTTATGGATGAGCTGCCTTTAGGAGCTATCAACCAATGGTTTGTTTATTTGGCTCGAAAATTTAACAAAAGGTGCCTAAACAGGTATCCATTAATGGTGGGGAAGCTTCTTGTGTCGTTTCATGTATATCCTTAATAGTTTAAGGCCATGGAAAAATGGGGAGCTACTTTTACACCTCATGCTTCTTCTCTTCCTTATCCCCCAAGCTTTATATACTTATCCTTAGCCTCAAAAATGAAGCTTTTGATCTATTCTACTTCCCTCTTTCTAATATCCTCATTATCTCTCTGTTCTTCTACAAAAAACCTATCCAAGTAGATGAAGAAGGTGATCTCCTTGGAAGAAGGATCTGGGTTCCGATTTGCTTCCTTCTAGGGTTTCTAAAGGTTCTTCTTGGTGAACTTGACCTAAACGCGTAAGTATTTCCTTCTTGTATCCATTTCCTTATTTGTTATTCTTCCTCTTACCTCTCTCCAGTGGGAACCTTGTTATTATATAGTAGAAATTGCTCTAGAACTCAAGAACCTATCTTTTCTTGCTCTTTCTTCTAGGATTTTACTTCCTTGTGGAGAAGGGTGCCTACTTGGCCGAGTTCAAATCTAAATCTTGGATTTTCTTGCCTTCTTTGCTTGAGTTTCTTGCTTCTAAAAGTATGTTTTTCTCATTATAGGTGAGTTTTATAACCCTCTTTGCTTATATTTCTTACTATAAGCTTGTTACTCATGTTCTTGCTTAAAAATGGTGATGTAAGCCTTAAGAAGCTAAGCTTGTTTGGGATTTCAATTTTTATGGTGTTTTCTGTTTTGTTTCCAGTTCTATATGGACCTGTAATCATGTTCACGTTCTTACTAATGAAGGAGATGACTTAGTTCATGTTGGTATCACCACCTATGGTGCTAAGCACCTATCAACCGATGGTCCAAATCAGGGTTTCTAGGTTGTTTTCTTCTCTAAACACATGACCCGATGATGTGGTCTTCATAACAACCCAAGGTGGTGATCAAGGGTTATGAAAAATGGTTTGTACTGATAGTCACACATTAGGTCAGTGTTAGGATCTCTTTGAATCTCAATGATAAATGGTTTGAATCTCTAATGATGCTATTCAATCAATGATGACATTAGCTTAATATCTGGTGGTGTTAAATGAATATATTGCTGATCCTATCAACCAATGGTGACCTAAGATGTCACAACCAATGGTAGTTAAGGTCCCACAACTAATGGTTAGTCAAGGCTTTGGATGTAGCTTAAATTAAGCCCTAAACCAATAGCTTCTTGGGTTAAATGATTCAAGGGTTAGACCTATACTTCAAATGATGGTTTTAAAATATGAACCTAATCCAATGGTTAGGATCTAACACTTATTCATATAATAGTTTTGAATAATGGATTTAATCCAATGATTGAGATTGGATGATTCAACATATAATGATTTGGATTGAAACCAACAAGTATTACATGTGTTCTAATAATTGAAATTTGATGGTTTCCCTCATGTGATAAATTTAAGGAGCTTGATTGTTGACATGATGACTTGCTTAAAATATACAACTGATGATGGGTTTTAACCCCAAAACCTATGGCGTCCCTTTATGTTGTTAAATTAGGGATTTTTAGGGTTTAATGGTGACTCTTTTTAGGTCACAACTCAATGGCTTTACATATGATTTGTTAAGGTGTTTACTTATGTAAATAATCGATGTTCTTACTTTTTCAACATCCAATGGTTCTGGGTGATGTTGTGGTATGGTGATATGGGTTGAATGGGGGATTATTAATCATTCTATAAAGGATAATATAATTAACCACCATTTTCTTCTTACATTAGGAATAGGTTTAGAAAGGTAGGTTACGTTAAATTTATAGTTCATCATTCATTCACAAACCTTAACCCATAGCATCCCCATATAATCTTGGATACATAAAGGCACATCATCATCATCACATTCCATACCATTATCAAGTATGGATACACGAATAAGTCAAGGTGTAACCATTAGGTTATAGTAACTAAAGTTACACGACAATAAGATTACTCCATGACTACATTCATCATTCAAGGACTATTCATAACCAATTACCAGCATTTGATTATATTAGGACTAGGTATAACAAGATTTACCTCATTAGGGTTATATATCAACACAATATGGTCATTATCCCTTCTATTTATATGAGTGCAAAGGTAATACTACCTTATTAAGGGTAACCTTCCATTGGTTCCATCATAATTCAACCCATATCACCATACATCAACATCACCCGGAACCATTGGATGTTGAAAAGGTAAGAACATCGATTATTTACATAAGTAAACACCTTAACAAACCATATGTAAAGCCATTGAGTGTGACCTAGAAAGAGCCACCACTAAACCCTAAACATCCCTTATTTAACAACATAAAGGGTAACCATAGGTTGTGGGGTTAAAACCCATCATCAGTTGTATATTTGAAGCAAGTCATCATGTCAACAATCAAGCTCTTTAAATTGATCACATGAGGGAAAACATCAAATTCTGATGATTATAACTCACATGTAATACTTATAGGTTTCAATCCAAAGCATTGGATGTTGAATCATCCAATTTCAACCATTGGATTAAATCCATTATTCAAAACTATTATATGATGAAGTGTTAGATCCTAACCATTGGATCATGTTCATATTTTAAAACCATAATTTGAAGTATAGGTCTAACCCTTGAATCATTTAACCCAATAAACTATTGGTTTAGGTATTAATTGAAGCTACATCTAAAGCCTTGACTCACCATTATTTTTGGTGACCTGATTTAAAATTGGTTGTGACATCTTAGGTCATCATTGGTTGATAGGATCAACACTATTCATTTAACACCATCAGATATTAAGCTAATGTCATCATTGATTGATAGCATCATTAGAGAATTAAAACATTGCTCATTTAGATTCTAAGAGAGCCTAACACTGACCTAAGGTGTGACTATCAGTTCACACCATCGTTCATAACCCTTGGTCACCATCTTTGGTTGTCATGAAGACCACACCATCAGGTCATTTGTTTAGAGAAGAAAACAACCTAGAAACCCTAACATGGACCATTGGTTGATAGGTTCTTAGCACCATAGGTGGTGATATTAACCTGAACCAAGTCATCTCCCTCCTTAGGAAGAACGTGACCATGATTACAGGTTCATATAGAACTGGAAACAAGATAGGAAACACCATAAAAATCGAAATCCCAAACAAGCTTAGCTTCTTAAGGCTTAAATCACAATTTTTAAGCAAGAACATGAGCTAACAAGCTTATAGTAAGCAATATAAGTAAAGAGGGTTATAAAAATCACCACTAATGAGAACAATAGACTTCTAGAAGTAAGAAATTTGAGCAAAGAAGGCAAGAAAACCCAAGATTCAGATCTGAACTCGGCCAAGTAGGCACCCTTCTCCACAAGGAAGCAGAACCCTAGAAGAAAGAACAAGAAAAGTTAGGTTCTTGAGTTCTAGAGAAATTTCTATCATGGAATAGCAAGGTTCTGACCTAGAGAGAGGTAAGAGGAAGAAGAACAGATAAGTAAATAGAGGAAAGAATGAACTACTTACTCATTTAGGTCAAGTTCACCAAGAAGAAGCTTTAGAAACCCTAGAAGGAAGCAAATCAGAACCCTAGATGCTTCTTCTAAGGAGATCACCTTCTTCTTATACTTGGATAGGTTTTGCACAGAAGGACAGAGAGAGAAAAAGGCTCTTATCAAGAGGGAAGAAGAAGAGAGAAAAAACTTCATTTTGGAGGCTAAGGATAAGTATATAAATATTGGGGGATAAGGTAGAGAAGAAGCATGAGGTGTACAAGTAGCTCCCCATTTGTCCATGGCCTTAAACTATTAAGGATATACAAGAAACCACATAAGAATCTACCCCACCATTAATGGAGACCTGTTTAGGCACTGTTTGTTGAATTTCCAAGCCAAACAAATAAACCATTGGTTCATAGTTCCTAAAGGTAGCTCATCCATATAGGGGTAAACCCTAAAATACCCTTGAAGAAAACACCTCCAAATCAAGGTACAATTGACAACCCCATGGCTCAAAAAGATCAAGAATGATAAGATAACATTAAAGGACCATAATGTGTAAGTGACAAGTCACAAACAAAACCTCTAAATTGGTTAAATTGCATAAAAGTTTAAAATGTGCAAAAAATTGCATAACTTGCACAAACAATGTCCAAATTGGACCAAATTTGATACTTAAGCTTGTAACATGATACCAAAACATATAAAAAGGTTAGATTAGGATTTTAAGAATTAAATTATGGTAATTAACCATGTTCAACCATTTAAGCAAGGTTAGGGGTCTCACAACCATAAACCCCTAACAATGATTTCGCCCCTAAAATCCAAGGTGCGCATAGATGAACACTTCTCATGCACGCCATACTAAATCTTAAACATGGTTATTTTAATCACATGGTGATGTCACATCATTCTTATATAAGTCATATTATTCTCCCTCAACTCTTGCATGTGTCAGCTTGGTTCAACATAAGAATTGTTGTGCCACCTATACAAGTCTGGTAGTAACTTTCAACTTAGGACTCTAACTGTCATCCTGGACTATACTATTTGTTGTACCACACATCAGAGGGCATACTTGCTGGATCATACCAAACATAGAACATCATGTATCTCTTATTATATGTAACTTTAAAAGGTTTCATCTCTATGCTCCTTTAATGATTGGTGTAATTAGCAACACAATTAATCAGGTGGGTATCCCCTTATTGTCAGTAACTATAAGGAATATGTTCTTAGAAGATTCTTCAATCACCTCAATGATGGACTAGCCATCTATCTAGTTGAAGAATCATACACTTATCTACAATCATAATGAAGTATAACTTCCTGATTGACCTTGTTAGGGGTAGGGCGATGACACTATCTTCATCTTACCATGATTCACACAACCCACTTAGCAGATGTACCATAACTCCAAGAGAGTATTCTAGTTAACCCCCAACTCACTCTTGCTGAAATTTTCACGCATAAGTATAGTTTCTTCAACATTCCATTCTTAAGATTTAGCAAAGATGTTAACCATGCTACTGACCATCTCTAAAATACCTTGAGATGTCATCATTCAAAGCTTATCACAACTTATGAGACATAACCTAATTAATTTGTTCCTCCTATTTATGAATGTTATTGATACATTGACTAGTCTAAATGACATAACCCTAAACTCAACATGGTCATGTAACTTATGTCATCCAATCTAACTCTTATCCATTGATATTATGATCCTAGGTTTATTTTAAAGGAACACGGTAACACATGTATGTTGGTCAACAAACTATCTATCATTGATAGTGGTCTTTCCCAACTATTAGTAGGCCATACACAACATCATAGAATCACTCTTCTTTTCCCAAACAACACTTGGAGGATCAACATCAACTCTCTCTCTCTCTCTAATGGAGAGGAACACTAGACAATTCATCTAATAGATATCTTTAACTCATATATAACTGGTACACTCTAGATACTAGGATTCATTACCTTGGTATCCACCATATGTGTTATAAAGAACTCATACCCTGGTTTCATTCACTTCCTCAACATCATAACTAGCTAAGAATATATAGGAGGAATATCCCTAACTCTTGGGGGGATAAAAAAGCATGTTCATTACAAAACATAAAGATTTTGAGAACTATAGTCCAAATCAACCACACATCATATCAAGATATCCATCATAGGATTACAACGAATCCACGTGTACCAAGTGGCATGAGGTCCACTTGGAGGTTGTGTCTCAAAAAGAAAGAACATAAAGGGAAACACACTTCCCACATCAAAGCAGAATTGTCCATGGGTCACTAGTAAAAGGGTACCAATTCTACTTTTCCCATGAAGGTTACACTTTTTATGTATCATTTTACCTCTTACAGCTTGGGTTCCTTTCCATTAGCATATGAATTATTAAGATTATCACATCTCATTACTCTTTTCTCATTTACTCTTCATTATTCATATGTATGTCCTTTCATGTTATCATGTTTCTCAACCACTTACCAATTAATAGATCATCATATTCCACATTTTCTTCGTTAAACAAGGAGCTTCTCCCTTGATTTCTTTCACATACCATGTATATATTATATTAAAACATTCTTACACACACATGTTGGTCTGAGATTAACTCAGGTTCCATTTGATTCCTCTGTCATGTACTCATTCATCATCTCATATTATACTTATAATATGATCTCTCTCTTTCCTTTGTGAATTTCATATCCTGAATCACTTTATCAGCACTGCCTTATCTATTTTTTTACTTTATTATCTTCTTGAATTACAACTTCAAGAACTACTCTTTATCTTATCTGTATTCATATTTAAGTTTCATGGTGTTGTATCTTTCCCTTACAGTCGCCAGATATTCAAGTTTTGATAGATTATGATGTAAATTTGATCTTCTTTAGGGTAAGTTTGAGATATATGCACCATGATTTTTTATTTGTTATGCTCTTTAGATAGTTTGAAAATGACTTCTTGATCAGAGTAATTAGAAAGAGATCAATCTAAGTGTTCCATACTTACCTTTTCTTCAATAATTGAATACATGTACAGGGCACCCAAATACTGAGATTCGACAGTATGCACCATATTTTAATGTCATATTCCTAATTAGACATCATCCTGGTCCTAAGTCTGAGTGTCTGTGTAGACTCAACAAACCTCAAGCTCTGATACCAACTTATGAGAACATGTTACACAAAATGAGATTACTCAAAACACAAAACATGATTACACATTAATTAAGCACAAACCCAAAAAGCAGTGTAAATAAAACTGATTTCAACATAGCCATTATGTTCTAAAATATTGAATAAGAGCCTAACAACTTTCTCCTATTCATATTATACTAAGAATTTCTTATAATTTTTCCATGGCCTCAACCACCACATATACATATTATAGAAAAAACATTTTCACATTTATCTTTTGAACAAGCATATAACATGCTATCGAAAACATGATTCAATTGAAACACCATTTACAAACTTTTTTTCCTGGACTTGAGAGTACAGGGACGACTCTAGGACACACTAGAAAACTAAACTACTACATTTAGGGTTCATAATCTCATATTCTCTTTGTTGCTAAGGTTTTTCTTCCACTGTTGTCGATCACCTAAAAAGATGTGGTGACCCACGAGGTGAGACCCAGTCCCAACAAGAGATATAACACTCTCCAATAGATATTGATTACATCAGATTAAATAGTAAATAATTGAGCTGTTGGAGTATTTAATAATCAATTGAGCAGATTGAACAATTCAAGCATGCAAAATGGGTTAAACTAGTGAGTTTAGCAAGAAGTGTAAATATCAATGTATATGTAGGTAATAGATAAATCCATTTCTTCTATCACATATCTACTCAATTTTCACAAGATTGTGATTAATAAAAATTATCTTCATTAGTCTGTCTATCAACAAATGTCTTGCTAACAACACAAGCAATTTAGTAGCATGAGCATCTCAATATCATGAATATGTTTCGTAGCATAACATGACTATCAACACTGGCATGTTTAATAAAATGAACAAGTCTACATCATGAACAGAGCTAACATTAGAAGAACAACTAATTGCATAGGCATGATTAGTAGTATAAGAATTTCTAATTACAGAGGCATGACTAGTGGTGTTAAACATAGCTAGTAGCATAATGTCAACTATCAATGTCAATATATCTGACAACATAAACATATTTACAACATAAGCATATCTATCATATTTTATTATACTATACATCACCTCTATGTAAGGAAGGAGAACAAAGGTTATCATCCAATATGAGGTGTTGTGTATAACCCTAGACAGATATGCTACACGACTGTATTATATCTTTTATTACGCCCTGGGGAATTTGAATCGTGCCATGCAAAGTCCAACCAACCCCTATGAAGGGAAATTTGGTTTCGTTCAAGATCTAGGAGTTTCAGTATCCTAAGATCTCATCCCCTTGGTTAATATGAGTAAAAAGGGTTGTGACATATCAGTCAATGCTACCACTACATCGGCATATAGTCAAGCTACTAACAACTAGTATGCCCTTGTATAGGTCACGACACTAGAGAATAGGCTCACACATAGCTATTCTGTAAGAGGCACATGCAGTTATACTTCTACCTTTCACATTTCACAATATCTGAGGCATGACCGCAGTCATCCTGCATAACCTGCAATTATGGATGACAAGGATATATCCTCAACTTACCACCCCCACATACTCAACACTATGCGCTCTGAGTTTCCTCAGGAATACTCATTTCACCATCCAGCAATTTTTGACACTGAAGATGGTTTTATGACATAGGACACTACATGATTAGAGTTTCACTTGATTAGTTATCTCCAATTGGGTGAATCAAGGTTGCATCGTACAAGTGGACATACAAACCCTAATTCATATCGAGCAAACTTTGCTATATAACAACTTTAGAATATATAAAACACTACTACAAAACCTACCTTTAGTGTCGGTTATTTAAAGCCTTTAGTGTCGGTTTCTAAGCGACACCTATGTGGGCGACACTAAAAGTCCACCCATTAGGCGTCGGTTCCAAAACCGACGCCCAAACACTTCGCGCGCCACCGAAAATGTGTCATCATGGGACTATAGGCGTCAGTTATTAGGTAAGAAACCGACGCCCAAGCCCTTCGCGCCATAGAGAGGGCGCCATCTTGGGCACTATCAGTGTCGGTTATTTACAAATAACCGACGCCATATATCTTCGCGCCACACGAAATAGACGTCGGTTATTTGTAAAAAAACGACACTATATCATTATGTGTCGGTTATTTACAAATAACCGATGCCTATTGGTTTTATTTTTTTGACATCAGTCTGCAGACCTTCTGTGGCTGGTCGCAGGATGAGAAACATGTTCAGTTGAGTTATGAACTACAGGTTTTACGACATCCATTGATATCAGGCGACAATAGGCCGCAAACCTGCAAAATTAACAATAAAAAAGTAGCACATGCATTTAGCAATGCAACCTGCAGTTCCATTTTATTTTCACACATTTATAAACATTCACAAATGCTAGCAATTTGTAGTTCCATTTATTCACATTCACACATGTAGAAACATTCATATAGCAACCAACACTTTCATTCATTTTCACTCAGACACATGTAGAAACATCCAGACATGTAGAAACATTCACACATATATTATAATTCAGAAATTCATTTACAAAGTATCATTGTTTAGTCATTATTCGCTATCAGGATCCCAATTATATTTTAAAGCCCCCACTAATTGTATGGCTGTTGCCCATTCTTCTCTTACTTCATTTAATTCTCCCATTGTATAGGGAGCATTAACATTTGGTAAGTCCTTTCCTGTAATGGGGTCAGCTTTAAACACCTGTAAAGAGAATGATGTATATATATAATTAATGAGCTATAAATAAGATTGATATATTTCGATCATATTATCTAATGAGACTATATAATACCTGAGCAATACATTCGATATCCAGTACGGCATGTTTGATAATCATGTGCATATATCGCAGGACATAGTATCCACATGCCCATCCGTTGTCTTGTGTAGCACACTATAAATTCAAACATACAAAATATTAAAAAATACAACTAATTAAGCATTGTTCACATAAATAATATATACATATATTGCAGTCGGGAACTTACTTGCACGTTCTTCAAAATTATTGGCTGGTTCTTTTTCGTGGGGACCTTTCCTCCAGCCTTTTTGTACTCCTCAAAACCCCTACATGTTAATGTAACACAGAACATTGCAATTAAATAGTAATGTAATAACATATGTTAACGGGTATGAAATTTGAAATATTTCTCACCGAAATATTGCCATTTTCATTATGTGTCCAAATCTTGTATTCAATTTACCCCCCTTAGGATCTAGATAATACACAGTGAACGTCTCGGGGGCAATAACCAATAACTCCCAATGCCTACCCCTAGAGGAAAAAAAGTTAAAAATTAATAACTCAAAATCCACAATAAAATGTAATTTTCTTAAGTCCAAATTATAATAAGCAAAGTAAACTTACTCTACATTGAATGGAGCCATTATCACTGTCTTCTTTTTTACAGCAAAATTTGAAAAAGACTCACAGCAGTATTGTTGAACTGATGTAGGTTCTTTAGCTACTAGACTAATCAAGGATGGAATCGAAAACCCTACATGTTCGAATCCAAAATCTGCACATATGTTGTCTAAGTAGCTGCAAAATATGTATTAATTACGCATGCATTAATAAATAAGAAACCAGATCACCAGATCATACACAAGGTATATGGATGTATAAAGAATATCTCACCTTATCCATAGCTCTATCACAGATGTATTTAGCCAATCATATCGAAACAACTCCAATATATCTTGTATAAATAGTTTTGTTTCGTATGACTGACCTGTAGAATCTGAATCAGAAGAAACAGTTATAGGGGAGTTTATATCATGTTCCCCTAACCATACTGCCATACCCCTACAGTTAGGACCTAACGGGACAGGTAGGTCCTGTGGAACCCAACTAGGTAATGCAGGAGGTGGAAGTGGAGGCCTAGATGTTGTGGGTGTCTTCTTTTTAACCTGTATATATATAATTTCAGATCAACTGCCAGCATATTCACACACTAACAAATGAACGTAATGTAAATTTACCATACCTTATCAGTAAATAAGACATCCGCTTTTAGCCACAATATCACTCCGCCTAGTGCCTCACCAAGCATTTCACAATCTGGGTGGGCATATGGCAGTGGAAGTTCCAGAAATTGGGGGAATATATGTATCGGGCTCACCCGAATCCAACCAGCTGGTACTGGAGACCCGTGACACGTTTCCCCTGGTAGGGATGGGTAAGCCGACGCCTCTGCCACGACATATTCTTTACTTTTTAGACGGCATGGCTTCAACCCCTACAAATTTTTGTGTAAAGAATGTTATATACATATATACATATCATCTTTTTTTGAAACGACTACAATTTCATATATATGTATCATCTTGAATTAAAAAACTAGTTACTATGTCATAAAAATACTTACAGTGGATGTGCTAGGTGGTGGTTCTACAGGATTACTCCCAACCTCTGCAGTAGGAGTAGGAGTAGAGTCTGCAGTAGGTATTGTCTGGTAAGTGGCAGTCTGAGATGCCTGCCACTTTTTCATTGCTTCTTCGAGTTTCCTGTCAAATAGTTTATCCACCTATACATGGATAAAAGAAACGTCAAATTCTAATTTTTGAATTCTCTTTTACAGTAACATTATAAAGAAAGAATATGTTACCTCTTCTTATGAAAGTCCCTCTTTTGGGACATGTTTGCGCTGGGATGACCCAAAAAAAGATTTGATGCCCACACCAGCGCCTGCAGCCCTAACACGTCCAGGATGCTCTGGGTTACCCAGAGCAACTGTCAATTCATCCTTTGTTCCCTCGGGGATGAACTTTCCTTATTTCCTCAGCTCGTGCAGCTCCCGCTAATCGCCAAAACAAAAATTTGTACTTAAGTAAACAACACAAATAATCAATATTCGAATGATTGCTGTAAGAGTTGTATTTTACCATTTTTGCAACCGCCTCAGCAGTTGCGGCCTTAGTTATTTCTCCCTTCTTATTTTGCCTCCCAGCTATCCAGACATCATGGTGAGGCAGAGGTGTGCTACCTATGGTAGAGGACTCCTGAGTAGCAGCAGACTGAGCAGCAGTAGCCTCAGCCTGTAGTCTTTGGTGAACGCATGCATACCCCTTTGGACCCATTCTGTGGTCATGCACATTCAGTGCACGCCTTGATCTTTGTGCCTCAGTGAGGGCCTAGTTAGTATGCAAATTAATGATTTGGTTAGTAACACTAAATGTTAATCTTGAATAAGTGAATACAACATATATTAATTAATGAGATTGAGACTGATGCCTAATACCTTGAATTCATCAGTTTGTCTTGAAGCGACAAACGCGTCCCATTCTTCTTTGTCCAGGAAGTTCCACTGTTCAGTGGCTGTCTTCTTCCTCTTGTCAGCTTCTTTTATGTATTCTCTGGTGAGATTTGTCCTATAGTTCCTTAGGACTCTCCCACAACGTTGCATCACGCATTTACGATGCAACTTTTCATCCAATTCAAATATACTCTGCAAAATAGAATTGCTATTAACTAGTATCCAAAAATTTAGTAATCTACAAAATAGAATTGCAAATTAATAATAACTCACACATAAATCCCTCCATATTAAAATTTTCTTCTCCTTAGAAACTTTATGCCAAGAATCTAAGAGACAACCGCAATGGCTACGAGTAACAAACCCAAGATATGAAATAAATGAATTGTGATTCACACCACATGCATTTTCTGCATTATCGAAATCCACAACAAGTTTGGGTCCATTGCCCTTTTGCGCAATTAACTTCTTCATCATAGTGATGCCCCTTCTCTTGTCAACTTTTTGGTGTTGTTGATCAAGTGCCTCAAGTGCTTCAGATGGTACTTGTGCATCATCAACCTAAAATTTGACAAAATAATTCACATTTACAAGATATAACTATAAATGGACATATAGATATAAATATATGATATATTTTTAAAACTTACATTGTGAGGCGGCACATTGATGTCCTCACCCTCACTGTAGTCATCAGCACGGTCATCAGAAGAATGGTCAGCCATCTGCAAATTCACATTCAAATTGTAAAGTTCGCATTGTAAAGTAGTAATTCAAAGTGTAAATCTCACATTGTAAAGTTCACATTATTACAACAAAGTATATATCACAACAAAATTGTAAAGCTCTATGATCAAAGAGAAAACAAGTATATATTACAACAAGATTACGGTCTAGGGTTAACAAATACATGTGATGTCATTCTTATATATAATAAATGTACATGTACCACCTATCCCATCCTTGATCACCTAATCTCACTAGTAAGTGTATAATGTGTATTGGGTTTTCAAGAAAATTTCGGCAGCATTTCCCCACTGTTCTCCAAGTACATATGTACTTAGAGAACAAACGGGGAAATGCTGCCGAAATTTTCTTGAAAACCCAATACACATTATACACTTACATCCTAAGCGAGATTAGGTGTTCAAGAACAGTCCCAAACCGGGGACTATCCAAGATTTACTCCTAATGAGTAAATCTTGGACGGGTTTCTAGGCCAACAAATACATGTGTTGTCATTCTTATATATAATAAATGTGTACCACCTATCCCATTCTTGACCACCTAATCTCACTAGTAAGTGTATAATGTGTATTGGGTTTTTGAGAAAATTTCGGCAGCATTTCCCTTATGTTCTCTAAGTACATATGTACTTAGAGAACAAACGGGGAAATGCTACAGAAATTTTCTCAAAAACCCAATACACATTATACACTTACATCCTAAGTGAGATTAGGTGTTCAAGAACAGTCCCAAACCGGGGACTATCCAAGATTTTATCCTAATGAGTAAATCTTGGACGGGTTTCTAGGCCAACAAATATGTGTGCTGTCATTCTTATACCTACAATCCTAGTTTCATCATTCATATCCTAGTTCTTCAAGTTAGGTGATTAACATTATCAATATACTCAAAAAGGAAACAAGTTACCAATTTCATAGTTAGGATGGTAGAGATACCCTACGATCTAGAGATACCCTAAGATCTAGGCAATTTTTGGAAAAGTTCATCATTTACATTCCAAGCATGTCACATGTGTGCATTACAGTTCATCATTAAGCAAGAAGGGTGATTAGGATTCTCAAAATACTCAACAATGAAACAAGTTAAACATGTGTGCATTACAGTTCATCATTTACATTCCAAGCATGTCACATGTGTGCATTATAGTTCATCATCAAGATATCTATAACTTACTTAAACATTCAATTATGAAGTAAATATACACTTTATTCATAATAGCATGACGCACAAAGTTGCAGTCAACATCATTATGCTTTGTTCTATCATGGACTATCAGATTGGTATAACACATATGTATCAGTACATAATTAAATAAACACAATCAGTAAATAACTTTAAAAAAAATCCACTAGCTTGGTGAAATCAGTACATAAATAAACACAATCAGAATATTTTTCATGGCTTTTGGGGTGACTTGGTGAAATCAGTGCATGTTTTGGGCATCCAGTAGATGAATCCAAACCCCAGCAGCAGCCTAAACGTGCCCTGGCGTCGCCCAAGCATCCGCCCAGAGGCCTAGCTAGGCAGGGCACCTAGGCTTGGGACCCTAGGCGTGCCCTGGCACCTGCTTAGGCGCCGTCTGGGTGAGTTCCAGGTCGGCGGTGGCAGAGAAAAGCAAGGCAGAGGAGAAAAGGGGGTGAAGCTTTTGTGGGTTACCTTACAGGAAGCTGGCGGAGGAGAAAAGTTGCTTCTACTGGCGGGGGCGGCGGTGACGAGGAGAGCACCGTAGTTGCTTCTACCGGCAGCGGCGAGGGCGTCGAGGAGACCAGCAACCGGCGGCGTAGCAACCGGCGGCGACGGTGACGACGGTGACGGTAGCGACGGCGATGGCGGCGAGCGACGTGCGACGGCGGGAGAAATTGGGGGAAATCGCCAGACCCTGGCGCACGACAATGAAACAGAGACAATGGGGAAAAGTTCTGTTCGCGGGGCTATTAAGTTGACAATATGTGTCGGTTATTTAACAAAACCGACAACTAAACCAACATTATCGACTCTTTGACAAAAACCGACAACTATACTACTTAATATTCGTCGGTTTATAAATAAAAGACAACCGACAACTATTCCTGTCTCGCGTATACCCTTTAGTTGTCGGTTATTTATTAAAAAACCGACGACATATGTCCAATTTTGAAGGTAATTATTTTGCTGGAATTTTGGTTTTGGCGGTTGATTTTAAGTGTCGGTTGTTTATTAAATAATCGACACTTATTGAAAGCGGTACCCTTGTCTGGTCGACCTTCACATATTGGATGTCGGTTTATGTTAACAACCGACATAGTAGGTTTTATGTGTCGGTTTTTGTATACAACTGACACCTTGAAAACTGACTTTATAAGCCATTTCTGTAGTAGTGAAACATTTGAGGCATAACTTCTCATCTAAACATCACATGGCAGTATTCACCTGCCAATCAAGAGATTATACTTATCATCAAATCATCATCACATGATACTATTGTCTTTCCATTCATGATACTATACTTGTCATCATACTATCACAAGATATAAATCCTTAGCACAATATCATAGGGTATCAACCCTTGTCAACATGAGAGGATTACACCTCATTCAGGTATCAACCATGCCAAAAGGTCATTAAGACCATCATATCATTTCCTTCAAGTTCATCATTATCTTTCTATGCCTTATAAAATGGTTCAACAAACATCACCATACACGTGATACATAGGCTCAACATAATTTGCATTAAAGAACTGGAAGATGTTCACATGATAACATTGCAAGATTACCTTAACAATTAAGAGCATTCCTTGATTATAACAACATATAAGGAAGCTATATAATTAGGCATTACTATACTTATAGTATACAAGTTTATCATAAGAAAGCATAGATCATGAAACTATGATGATCACCAATTAAAAGTATTAGAGTTTAAATCAATCATTAGGGAGGATATTCCATCGTAATATTAATCATTCTATAAAGTATAACATGATTAGCCAGCATTCTCTTATTACATTAGGGTTAGGTTCAACATTCATTCACAAACATTAACCCATAACATCCTCATATAATCTTGGATGCATAAAGGCACATCATCATCATCACCACATTCCATACCATTTTCATGTATGGATCTACACATAACTCAAGGTTCCATTAAGAGTACATGACAATAAGAGTACTCCATGATTTTATAATATACTAGAGTTACATGACAATAAGAGTACTCCATGATTGCATTCGTCATTCAAGGACTATTCATAACCACTTTCCAACATTTGCTTATATTAAGACTAGGTATAACAAGATATACCTCATTAGGGTTACATATCAATACAATATGGTCATTATTCCTTCTATTCATATGAGTGCAAAGGTAAGCCTACCTTATTAAGGGTAACCCTCCATTTGTGAAATGTGAAAGGCATTAGTATTACTACATGTGCCTCATATAGAACGGCCATGTGTGAGCCTATTCTCTAGTGTCATGATGTGTACTAAGGGCGGACTACTTGTTAGCCGCTTGATTATATGTCGTTGTAATGGTAACATTGACTGATATGTCATTAATCTTTTTACTTGTACTGACCAAGGGGGTGAGATCTTAGGATGCCGACACTCCAAGATCTTGTACGGAACCGAATAGCCCTTTGCAGGGGTCGGTTGGACTTTGGATGGTATGATTCAAATTCCCTAGGGCATAATAAAAGATATAATATAGCCATGTGGCATATCTATTTAGGGTTATACACAATGCCTCATATTGGATGATAACCTTTGTTTGCTTTCCTCACATAGAGGTGATTTCTAGTATAATAAAAGATGGTAGATATGCTTATGCTATAAATATGTTTATGTTGTCAGATATATTGACACTGATAGTTGAGATTATGCTGCTAGCTATGTTTAACACCACTAGCCATGCCTCTGTAATTAGAAAGGTTGAAACAACTAAGAGAACCTATGCAGTTAGTTGTGCTTATGATTTTATCTCTACTCATGATGTTGACTTGTTCATTTTATTAAACATGCCAATGTTGATAGTCATGTTATGCTACTAGACATATTCATGATATAGAGATGCTCCTGCTACTAAATTTTTTGTGTTGTTAGAAAGGCATATGTTGATAGTTAGACTAATGATGATGATTGTTATTAATTGCAATCTTATGAAACCTGAGTAGATATGTGATAGAAGAAATGGATTTATCTAGTTACCTATATACATTGATATTTACACTTGTTGCTAAGCTCATTTTCTTAACTCATTTAGCAGGCTTGAACTATTCGATCCGCTCCATTAATTATTAAATACTCCAACTGCTTAGTTATTTACTGTTTAATCTGGGATGTAATCAATATCTATTGGAGAGAGTTATATTTCTCGTTGGGACTAGGTCTCACCTCATGGGTCACCACATCATTTTAGGTGACGAAAACACTAGAAGTAGAACCATAACAACAAAGGGAATTTGAGGTGATGAACCCTAAAGATGGTAGTTTAGTTGTCTAGTGTGTCTTAGAGTCATCCCTGTACTCTCAGGTCTGGGAAGAAAAGTTTGTAAATGGTGTTTCAATCGAATCATGTTTTTGATAACATGTTATATGTTTGTTCAAATGATAAATGTGGAAATGTTTCTAGTATAATATGTATATGTGGTGGTTGAGGCCATGGAAAATTATAAGAGATTCTTGGTATAATATGAATACAAGCAAGTTGTTGGGCTTTTATCTAATATTTTAGAGCATAATGGTTATGTTGAAATTGGTTTTAATTTACCCTATTTTCTGGTTTTGTGCTTAATTAATGTGTAAATATGTTTTGTGTTTTTAGTTATATCATTTCATGTAATAGGTTCTCACATAAACAACATAGGTACTAAAATAATTATAGATGATCTTTTCTCTACAAGTCTTGCTTTGGTCTTAGATGAGAAATTTAGGTTGGGGATCGGATAAAAACCCCTTATTATTCACAACCAACAACAATCCTACTCAAGTGAGTGGAGATCCCACAAATTAGATTCAACATGGTAATAACAAGTTGTCAGGAAAATTTGCTCCACTATATAATTTCCTTTTATGTTTCTTACATTGATATGTCTGTTCCATGTAATAATATTGGTATTGTGACTACAATTTAGTGAGAGATATATCTATGAATGGTTATGAGTCCTAGGACTCGATGCTAGTAGTACATCTTTATAGACTCCAACTAAGTGAATGATGTTGTATAGGTTGCAACAGGGGATTTGAGTTCGTTCCCTAATATCAAACATGATTTTTTTGTTATAGTCTTTATTCTATTACCAATAGACACTCTTGCACCCAAGGTTTAGGTTTATAATGTATGTTCACCTAGTACATGTGGGAGTAAAGTAGGATAACTTAGCCATGTTTCAAGCCTCAAAGCATCATGTTGAAAGCAGGAGTAAGGTAGGATAACTCAGGCATGTTTGAAGCCTCAATGCATCATGTTGAAAGCATGATATGAAGGGTTGATTGGCAGAGCACCTTACACTTTGAACTTTGTGGGAGATTCTTTGTTTTATTGATTAGATACTAATTGAGTCTAGCATGAGGAAAAGTTTGTGTGGCTAGTGCCTTCGAGTAGGATATAAAGTAGTTTTTGTCTTTTGTGTGAAAGATAGGAAAATTTAGTCCTACCATGTTTCATCTTCCTTTTACACAAAAAGGTTAATTGTTTAATTGATTATTGATTAAATTGTATTATAAATGGTTCTCAAAACCAAACAAGAATATGTGTCTTCATATGAAAGAGTGAAAAATTATGAAATTAATTTTTTTATAAAAGGGTCTCTAAATGGGTAGGAATGTTTCTCTTTGTGTACAAGAGTTACAACTATTAAATTACTTGTTTTCCTAAAGGGTTTTCTAAACCAAATAGGAATGTGTATCTTCATGTAAGAGAAATGGTATGTGTTAGGAAAGTGTTAGCAAGATGTGGGATATCTCTAGTGTCATTAATAAGGTTTTGGTGATTAAGGCTAAACACACACTCTCAGCTCTCATGATTGTCCTAGTTGTCACGTGTTGCCTTGAATCTCCACCTCCTCCCTTGTCATTGTTGCTTCTTGCGGAGAACTCACTCATGTGTGAGTTTCATAGTCTCTATCTCTTTCTCACTCTACTCTCTTCTCAAATGTCACAAAAATAGTTAGGTGGGGGTACCTGACATTTTTTGAGCCACTCTTAGTCATTGTTTATAGTCATGGTCATCTATATGTGATGATGGTTTGATGTAGGTTCATGATCAGATCATTTTGGGAGAACAACATGTACAGATGTATGGCAGCAAAGTAGGTAGCTAAAACAAAAATATTCTATCCATATTTCCTTAACTAGTAGATTGTGTCAAGAACATTATATTAGGAAAGAGTGTGCAGTATGTACCTGGTCCGGGAGAAAGTCCAATGACAATCTTGCATAGATATGTGCTCCCTTCCCAAGTAGCTCACGAATGATAGTTGATGTTATTATCCCAGTGTGGTAAAAACAACTTCTATGCCTCTGTGTAGTCCACGTAGACCATCAGAAACTCCACTTCACACATATCAAGTTGACGGAAAGGAATAGTCCTTCCATTTGTCAACGTGCTAAAATCAACTTCCTTTCCCCTTGGTGTCTCTCTCTCTTTATTGGGAAGATTGTTTAGGATTTTTCACAAATTACCACAACTGTGAGAAAATAAGTGTATTGAGAGCATTGGCCAACCCCTCCTTATATAGTAGTGGATGGGCTAGGGTATCCAAAACCCGTGGGATACAAAAGAGAAAATCTCATGGTTTGACGGTAGTTGCGCATGACCAATCTATCTACTGGACCATCCACTCAGATGACTGGCACACCAGTCAATCAAGTGGACTATCCATTCGGCCAATTGTCTTGCAGTAAGAGGCACAATAACATTGTTTATTAATGTGATGATTAATGCACATCATTACACATATAATTAATTGTTTGAACCAGTCAAACTAGTCATTTCACATCTTTATTTGACCCAATCAAATTGGATGGTTTCAAAAGTGATCCAGTCGATCGAATAGAAACTCCAGTCGATCAACTAGATCCAGTCGGTTGACTGGCTTACCAGTCGATTGACTGTACACTCTAGTCATTCAGTGTTGTTTAATTGATTACCCAAGCAATTTTGGTAACCAAGTTAACTTTTTCTCATGAGAAGATTCCTATTCCAAATGCATCCTATATGTGTGACCCTATAGGTCCCGTATTGCATTGGTAGTGAATTCCACAACCATTATGGCCATACAAGCAATGAGTGATATTTAGCAACAAATCGTTCCTACCTAAGTACTTGGAAAGTTGGATACCAACTTCAACCTATAATATGTTACCAATGTTACTATGATCATATAGTTCCTTTGTCTTTAGTATCTAGATTGAATGTGTGACATGGAAATGTCATCCTCTTAATACTCAATCTATGTTCTTGAACTAGATCAGGCATAGAGATGCAAGTGAACTCACATATCACATATTGACTCACATGAGTATGGTCATATGTTTGTTAGTCTCTCTTATCAACGGCTCGAGATATCAATGTTTCAATATGAGGGAAAAATCCCATCTGCATCACTCACGATCATTCCCCATGTGTCACAATATACCCAAAAACACCATATTAATGGCAACCCTAATTTAATCGACGCGTTGGTTGGTTTTGAAGTCCATCAAACTACATGTGATGAGAGTAGTGACTTCATTCTAAGAACCAAAATCACTTTGAGAGCTAATTCTGACTAACATTCCATGGGTTAAATGTATTAATCTCAAGGTGGGTTTGTCTGATACACTATTCTCTAACATGTACCTATGTGTTTGACTTGATATCTAATATCATGACTTAATGAGACTTTGTCATCAGTCAACACACATTCTAGTCTTATGTATTATTGTCGCCTATTTTGCTTCCACAATAATATATGACTACGGACATAATAAGAATATATGTATTTGTATCATAGACATGATGTCATTGTTCAGGTCCTCATCCTAAAGGCATATGTCATCAAGTAAAATCATTATTTATACATCTATTATGATGGCATCATCATATCATAACTAAAATAAACATAAATATATGAAATATCCTTTCTTAATATTATCAAATCAAGTCAATAATGCCACACTACGATCATCATATGACTAAATCTCTAGGCATACATACCAACAGACTCCCATTTACACTTAGTCTAATCCCAAGTGATCTAACATGACTATCATGTTTCTGTTGTGAAAGTGCTTTTAGCAGTGGGTCAACAATATTTCTTTCAGTCGGTACTCTAAAAATCTTCACATCTCCTCATTGTATGATCTCTCATATGAGATGGAAGTGCTAAAGTATATGCTTGGAACATTGATGTGATCTAGGTTCTTTAGCTTATGCAATAGCTCCATTGTTGTTACAAAACAACTCTATTACATCACTAATACTTGGAACCACTCCAAGTTCACCAATTAAATTCTTGATCCAAACAACTTCCTTTGTTGCACTTGAGGAAGCAATATATTTAGCTTCTATTGTAGAATCAATAAATGACTTTTTTCTTGGAACAATTCCAACTTACAGATCCATTTTTGAGGAAAAATGATAACATCCCAATTTTACAAAAGTAATTTAGTGTTCTTAGTGGAGTTTTCATGATAAAGGATAAGTAATGGACCTCCATGCAAATAGCTCATAAAAAATATTTAATGTACTTTTCTCTCTTCTTAACACATTCTCATTAGCAGTTGATAAGAATATGAACCCTAGTTGGACTAATATTTTCCTCTTAGAGTCATTACAAGTAAAATGAACCCTAAGTGACTACATATGGGAAGATAAATCATTTTGAGACTAATGATAATTCATTTGATGTACACAAGCAATACAAAAGAGATTCTAGTAATAAGTGATCTTTGGGACTTCAAGGTTGGAAAGTATTTAAGTAAGAATGATTTAGACCCTAAAATATACCTTTGGCCCAAATTTGAAGTCAATCTGACTTAGTTTGACCACTTAATCAAATTTGGAAAGCTTTAACATAGTTTTAACCCAATTTAGGGTTTATGCACATAGGTAACCTAGATATAGATAAGTTTGTGATTTAATGTTTGTATCATGCGGACTATACCCAGTCCGGGTAGGACTCTAGGACATGGATCCTATCCTAGTCGGAGACAGTGTCTCATTCACCTGAGTCCAATGCGCTTGTGACTCTATAGCACCCCGACTCCTTCTCAGCCACATTTCCCCTTTCTCACTTCATCCCGTGAGCAATAATGACCGGATTTATGCTCTTGAGAACTCCCCGATCCCAAACACCCTAGGATTCCTTGCCCTAGAAATGGTGGATGATGGGATTCCTTAGTGCCATCCCCTATTTTAGTTTCAGTTTCAGTGGGATACTTGAGTCCCTTTAGACTGTCTCCTATAAAAGAAACTACTAAAAAAGATCAGAAAGGGATGGAAGGTAATTTTTCTAACCCCCCTATCCATGTCAGATCCCCTGATTCAGAGGTTCCCAATCCCTACATTGTCAGTCGGCAAACTGGAGGTTAGGGATGGAGTCATTGTATACTGACCTCTGAGATGTTTTGCTTTCCATCTACGAAAGTCCATAAAGGACGTGCCACAATCAGTTTTTCTCAAAACAAAGGTAAACATGTTTTCCCCTTCTTACCTGCTTTTGGTACCCTTCGAGCAATCCAGGGCATCCTACCATGTTTTCCTCTGATTCCTTCGTCAATAGCTTTTCCCAAAGGTTTAGTTTTGATCTTTGATCTTGTTGTGAGTTCTAGTTTTGAGCGGATGGTTGTTCTAGTTTTATGCTTTTTGTCGCATAATCAGTCATGGCGGCGATAGGTTTTTGAGCCCTAGGCCACCTTGTGGCCCTTCCAGGGGCTGATCGAGTTCGGCCATGGGCGAGGAAGATGAACATGTGGTTCTCTTCTCATGAATTTCATGAATTTGGGGTAATGG